>JBBGZY010000020.1:665000-727500 GCA_037952925.1 Lithobates clamitans | reverse complement strand
AAAGTTCCCTTTTACATCAGCATTCCAATCAGTCATTCTTTACATCAGTGTCCCCATCAGAGTCCTCCTTACATCAGTGTCCCCATCAGAGTCCCTCCTTACATCAGTGTCCCCATCAGAGTCCCTCCTTACATCAGTGTCCCCATCAAAGTCCCTCCTTACATCAGTGTCCCCATCAGAGTCCCTCCTTACATCAGTGTCCCCATATGTTGGAGGGGTTGCAGAGACTGTGCACATCAGCTGCAGGCTGGGTAAATTCTTGTAGCAGGCTGAAGGCAATGGCTGTGGGTAATAGTTTGGAGTCCCCTGACTCGGTATATTGAGTGCTATTCAATATGAATGACACTAGAGCTGAGCAGTGCATTTTTTGTGCGTTACCACGTGGCGGGGTAATAAATGTGTTATCACCACATGGATGTGGTAACCAGCCTTAGCCTATTTCTGTTTACTGCAAAAATGTTTCAGACACTGAAATTTTGGATGTTGGTCTTATCGACAGATTTGTGTGTTGAGTTGGAATGCTCAGAAGACGGAGAAGAATCCCATATAAATAGAAATAAATAAAGTATGGGCACCAGCCAAATTGTTGGCATGCCGAAGGCTGGCACACTGTGCCAGAAAATTGCCCAAGTGAGAAGAATGTATGAAATGGATAGTTCAGACATCAAGAGGAATGTTAACTGGATAGTCAACCAATGTGCAACTGACAGAGCATGTCACAGCTTGTATGGAGAGAGGAGATAAGAGCTCCAAGCCGTAGGCATCGTCCACATATGAATTTTTACTTGCCACAATAAAAGGGTCTATTAAGCGGTGACACAACAAATGTGTTTCGGGGGGTCATCCACAAATCCCCCTTTATCAGGGCTTAGATTTATTGTGTAAGAGCAGTCTGGACAGTTGGGTTAATCCTGGATTTTAATTCTTTATAGGTTGAAATATAAAGCTTTCTCAGTAATGTTATTTGGCAGCAAGCTGGCAGCAAGAGTGGCATTAATGACAAGGCGTATGCCCAGTACAGATCTGACTTCACAAGCCAACAGCCTAACCCCAGCCAAAACTTTCTAAGTACTGGATAGTGTGGGGAAGAGTTAGAAGCGTTGGCAGTGTCTTTTATTTACATGTCTCTGTAGAGCAGATTTTCCATCACTTCCTGTCCTGCTCAACTTTTTAGGAAAAAAAGGAGAAATTTCCTCAACAGTGACAGAGAATGGGAATCATTAAAAGAGAAGTATGGCCCTTGTGGGTCACAGGAGTGTACTTACTTTTGCTCTCCTGTTTTCGCCCGCTGGCAGAGCGGCTTCAGGCTCTGGAAGGATCCTGACAATATTGTTGGGATCCACCCAGCTGCTTGATTGACAGCTAGCTCCTGCTCTTAGTGTGCAGGTGAGAGCCAAAGCCAGCTGCACCCGTCCCCTCTCGAGCCCATCCCTCCAATGAGCGCTGGAGAGGCAGAGCAGAGGTTGGTGACTTTGAGAAGCCTGAGAACTGAGCGATCGGTGCTCATATGATTAGTCAGTTCTCGGTCTTAGAGCTGAAGTGGAACACAACTTATATGCATCTGGCTGCATTCTCTTCACTCCCCCCCCCCAAAAAAAATTAAGCGATTCCGACTTTTTTTGCTGCACTACAGCACTTTCTGTATTCTTGTCTAGGCGAGAATGACCAGCATTTTATGGTACATGCACGCCATGGGTTTCCTATGTAGGTTTGCGGTGGGGCTTTGGGACCCGGTAGAGGGTTTTCCATGCAAAAAGTAAATGCAGGCCCTGGATCTCAGCATGTCTGCGCATGCACGTGAAACCTTCGCAGATGTGCTGCTGGATCCTTTGCCACATCTTCGTACATGCAGATTTTTTAAAGAAGGCCACATCATAGACGGGGGCGGGACCAACCATAAGGGGTCTTGTGTACACTTCTGCGTTACCATATAAAGTGATAGGTCAGCATTCTGTAATGCAGACTATTAAAGGTCCCATTAGGTCCACTATGATTTAAACAGCTTCTTACACCAAACTAGTTCTGAGAAAATCCAACAAACATCGAAACTGAAGCACCGCACCGCTGCTAAGAGGTTCAAACACAACTGTATTCCAATGAAAGCCATGGGGACAATCAAAATAATACCCAACGCATTTCGGCGGTCCAAAAATGTGATCTTGCCACATCTGTCAGGATACACATGCCAGATCCCTGACCTTCTTACAGACTTAAGTGCATCAAAGCAACACAGCCTGCCCAGGACCTACCCCAACTTGTGATTGGCAATAAATGAGCAGAAGCACGTTGATGAAATCATCTTTTTGCTTTCCCTTTTGTAAGCAGGTTCCTTCTCTGAAGGCAACAGAGCCCTAGGAAGTGCTCACCCTCTAACTTCCAATCATGGGATTGCAGGAGGAGAACATCAGGTTCTTATTTTAGTTCTATTAAAAACATATTTAATAATATCTTAATTGCATTTTATAGGCTTTGGCATCCAGTTTGTCTTTCTTTTATGGCAAAGTCATACAAGACAGAAACAGTAATGAACAAAGAGCCACAAGCCATTCTCAACCGGAGTTCCTCCAGAGGTTGCTAGGGGTTCCTTGAGCTGTGGCTGATGAACCACCTTTTTGATGGTGCCTACGGAGTTCAAGGTTCAGCATCACTTAGCAAAGCCAGCAGCAAGACACCAAATATCTTTTTAGCTGTCTTTAAGGGTGGCAATCTGATCACCACTTTAAGGAGGACATTCTTCCTATTGGCCACTAGTATCAAGGGCATTGTTCCTATTGACCCCTGATGAATTGGTTTTAGTAAGGGTTCCTCAACACCTAAAAATAATTTTTGGGGTTCCTCCTAGGGTTAAAAGGTTGAGAAAGCCTGATCTAAACAATTGTGAAAGGTCAATACATTGTTTTCCAAAAACAACGATCTACGATCCTACATACTACACAAGGGACCTGAAAGGAAAATTGGAATGGTTTCTATGGACAACATGGTCTGTCCTACCTTTAGGACCACTTCACCGGAGATTTTGGCATTAAGGCTGGGTTCACACCAGTGCGAGATAGATGTGGATTTCCCCGCATGTAATTTGCATATCAAGAGATTGTGACAGGCTCTCTATGGAGCTGGTTCACACATCTCCGGAGCGGCTATGGTGTGAATTGCCCAGGAGTCCTCTGCGTCTTTTGGTCCATTTCAGATCCAAATTCAGTCAAAAATTTGGTCTGAAATCGGACCTGAAACAGTGAATGGAGACACACCGTGTTCCTGCTGTGAGCTGCTCCATTCCTCAGTGTGGACCCAGCCTAAAGTTTACCAAATTTACCATTTGTTTGGCGCCAATTTCTTGGATTAACCCTGTCAGTAACCTTAAAAAATTTAAATGGCAGATCCCAACAATAAAAGAGCAATTATCGTCCCCTCTCTGGCCCTCCATGCCTCCTACCGTCACTCCCTTTCAGAGCTGCAGCTTTCATCAGTCTCTTTGCACTAGACACATGTAATTAGTTTTATTACAAATCAAAATTCGGACCCAATTTTCATTATTCGGATGTATCTGAATTTCCTAACCACAATAGTAATGAATTTCGACAAATACGTAATCAATTATAATGAAGCAAAACGTAACAAAATAACGAATTCAAAAAATTTGAGAATGAATTTGAATTCAAATCTTTTCTTTTCTTCTCATCATCTTTTTTCACTTTTATACCTTACTGTATTTATTGCAACATGTTTCCATTCCAAATTCAAATTCAGTTTCAAATTCGAATGTTGAAATTTGAAAATTGAAATGGAAACATATTGCAATGAATACAGTAAGGAATAAAAGTGAAATAAGATGATGATAACAATAGAAAATGATAGAATAGATTAGAGCAGAATAGAATAGAATGAATATAGCTGCCTTCCGAAATCTGAATAAATTAAAAATGAATGAATATACTCAGTCCTGGGACAAAGCCATCTAGAGCCCAGGGCGAACATTAGCAGTAATCAGCATGGATTCATGAAGAATCGTTCTTGCCAAACCAATCTATTAACCTTCTATGAGGAGGTGAGTTGCCATCTAGATAAAGGAAGGCCCGTAGACGTGGTGTATCTGGATTTTGCAAAAGCATTTGACACAGTTCCCCATAAACGTTTACTGTACAAAATAAGGTCCGTTGGCATAGACCATAGGGTGAGTACATGGATTGAAAACTGGCTACAAGGGCGAGTTCAGAGGGTGGTGATAAATGGGGAGTACTCTGAATGGTCAGGGGTGGGTAGTGGGGTCCCCCAGGGTTCTATGCTGGGACCAATCCTATTTAATTTGTTCTAAACGACCTGGAGAATGAGGTAAACAGCTCAATCTCTGTATTTGCGGACGATACTAAGCTAAGCAGGGCAATAACTTCTCTGCAGGATGTGGAAACCTTGCAAAAAGATCTGAACAAATTAATGGGGTGGGCGACTACATGGCAAATGAGGTTTAATGTAGAAAAATGTAAAATAATGCATTTGGGTGGCAAAAATATGAATGCAATCTATACACTGGGGGGAGAACCTCTGGGGGAATCTAGGATGGAAAAGGACCTGGGGGTCCTACTAGATGATAGGCTCAGCAATGGCATGCAATGCCAAGCTGCTGCTAACAAAGCAAACAGAAAATTGGCATGTATTAAAAAGGGGATTAATTACAGAGATAAAACGATAATTCTCCCGCTCTACAAGACTCTGGTCCGGCCGCACCTGGAGTATGCTGTCCAGTTCTGGGCACCAGTCCTCAGGAAGGATGTACTGGAAATGGAGCGAGTACAAAGAAGGGCAACAAAGCTAATAAAGGGTCTGGAGGATCTTAGTTATGAGGAAAGGTTGCCAGCGCTGAACTTATTCTCTCTGGAGAAGAGACGCTTGAGAGGGGATATGATTTCAATATACAAATACTGTACTGGTGACCCCATAATAGGGATAAAACTTTTTGGGGAAGGGAGTTTAACAAGATATGTGGCCACTCATAAAAATTAGAAGAAAAGAGGTTTAACCTTAAACTACGTAGAGGGTTCTTTACTGTAAGAGCGGAAAGGATGTGGAATTCCCTTCCACAGGCGGTGGTCTCAGCGGGGAGCATCGATAGTTTCAAGAAAGGATTAGATAAGCACCTGAAAGACCGCAACATACAGGGATATACAATGTAATACTGACATATATTCACACACATAGGTTGGATTTGATGGACTTGTGTCTTTTCCGACCTCACCTACTATGTAACTATGTAACTATGTCAAACTGCCCCCCTCCCCCAAGTTGTATGAGCATTATGTGTTAGCAAAAATCCCCCCTCCCCCAAGTTGTATGAGCATTATAAGTTAGCAAAAATCCCCCCTCCCCCCCAAAAAAAATTGAACACTAATCTGCATGCTTACCCCCTAAGAATAAATTCCCCCTCCTCCCAAGACAAATCAATACCACAGCCCTGCTGAAATTGCCCCTCTAAGCAAAAACCTATGCACCCTCCCCCCCAATCACCCCTCCCAACTCAAATCCTCTCTCTACTCAAATCTCCCCAGCACAAATCACCCCCCCCTCCAAAAAAAATCCCCTCCTAGCATAAATTCTTTACCCCTCAAATTTCCCCTCCGAGTACACATCCTCCCCACTCCAAATACCTCTCCCAGCACCAACCCCCCCCCCCCCTCCCAAATTTCCCCTCCTAGCACAAATACCCTCCGATCATCCCTACTAGCACTAATTTCCCCCCCTCCCCATGAAAATGTCCCCTCCCAGCACAAATCCCCTCTACCATATCACAAATCCTCTTCTTCCTCCCAAAACAAACCCCCCCCCCCCCCCCAAATCGCCTTTCCTAGCACACCCCCCCAAATGTCCCCTCCTAGAACACTTCTTACCCCCTGCTACCCCCTCCATTCTCCCTCCCAACACAAATTCCCTCCCTCCATCTCCTTGCGGTCCCTCCACAACCTCACATGATGCCTCAGTGCCCAGAGCAGCCGCCCCTCCTGCCTACCCCTTGTGCCGGCCCTGAATATACTAACCAAATCCAAATATATGAAACAAATTTGAATATATGAAACTAATTCTGAATACAAATCATTCTAACATAATCAATATGATGAAACAAAATGATTAACTTAATGAACGAATCTGAAACAAAACGAAATGTTTCCATAGTGCACATCTCTACTTTGCACACCTTTTGTTTGGATTCGCCTGCAATGCATTTCGATCATTTACACTAAGCCCCCGTTCACAAAGGAGCGATTTATAATGCGATTTAAGTCACATCCTATTGCCGGCAATGGTAGTGTTCAAATTGATGTGCCGCTGACTTTGTGGTGCCGCATCGATTTGAAAGAGAAGTACATGCACTACTTTTGGCGGTTTTGGGTGCAACTTCAATAGACATCTGTGCATGAAGCAGCGGCACAGATGTCTTCAAAGTCGCACCCGAAGTCGCACTGAGATGCGACTTTGACATTGTGGGATTTCAGGTGAAATCGCACAACTTCACAGCCGCACTCAGTGTGAACGGGGGCTAAAAGTTCAATTGGGGTTTAAGTAACGCATTTGGGAAGTATTTTAAATGCTTCCTTAACACTTACCAAATGCTTGGCATTAGGGCCTGTGTAAATGGATAGTTGAGGACCCTTCCTATAAGAAGCTGATATTGTATGGTATATAAGAATCTTATATATACACACAATAGTTATAGTCAGTATGTGTAGATATATGACAGCGTACACCACAAGGAACCTTACCAGCGAGGGTCACTCGGATCAAAGTACACACTTTTTGTTTGTATTTCCAAACTGCCAGCACTGAATACATAGATATGTGCACACATCTTACTGGACCAGATTTCAAGATCTGCAAAATAAAAAAGGACATTACCTTCTGCGGGAGGAGAAAACTTTCCTTCTTACACGTTCATACTTACAAACGTTCTAGGATGAGAAACAGGGAATTTTTAATGTAAAATGTATAGGCAAAGGACATACCCCCAGTTCTGCGGACCATGAAGAATTCATCCGCAAAAAAATTACTGGTTAAAGCTGAACTCCAGGTAAATATAGAAGCCACAAATGAATGCCGCTCTGTGTAGCAAAGTCTCGGGGCCCCTGAGGCCTAATGGTGACCTCCAGCGTTAGGGACAGCTGACATCCTTCTGTGTAGAGTGGGTTGCAAGTCATGGTGGGTGTAATGCAAAATGAAATGGTGGGCGCCAGACACTTTTAGAATGCAAAAAGAGATTTATTGTCTCTTGAACAGAACTGGGGGAGTGCGGGTTAGGCAGGGCCGTCTTAATAGCATCATGGGCCCCAGGGCAAAGTAATGCACTTGGGCCCCCTACCAGCTTGCCCCAACATACACACCAACACGAAGTATAAATAGGTAATAGAATTAAGCATATATTTATTAGTACTTTCAATAAAACAATTTAAAAAATGCCATAAATCAAAGACTAATCAACACAAAGAACACAGTCTGGGTAGGCAGAAGGACACAGTACAGGTTCTGGGACACTTCCTGGGACACAGCCATCCCGGGACAGCTTAGTAAAAAGCGTGACTGTCTTGACAAATCCAGGGCAGTTGGCAATTATGATATAATGCAAGATTATCATGCGGCCCCCATGCACCTGGGGCCCCTGGGCAGTGCCCAGGAATGCTCATGCATTAAGACAGCCCTGGGGTTAGGGCCACGACACCCCTAAGCAGATGCAATGATAGCAGACTCAGAGACTTCTATAGAAAGACAGCTATATAGGCGCAGGCCTCCAGCTGGACACCACTTCTGTATAGGTAGGACCGCTGTCTCCTATGGCAACAAATCTTGTAGTAGTTACTAACGGTAGTATAATCAACTATTGACAACACAAACTGTTCTATGTTTACTCCACAATCACTCACTGTGGGTCTTCACTAAATGAACTCCCAGTCTTTCACTAGACTTCAGATCCAATAGCCACTGAGCTCTTTCACTGTTAGCACTCAGTATCTTCCTCAAGCGTCACCCCCACTTCCCTGCTGGGTCCCTGGCTTGGCACTCACAAATACTCTTCAAGCGTCACCCCTGCTGACCCACTAGTTCTCTGGCTTGGCACTCACTGAAGCTTTCCCGCTTCTTCACCATTCCCAGCTGATGAGAAGACTGCTCGGGTACTGACTTCAGATTATTCCCCGTGGTCTCCGGTAACAAGGTGGATGGTCCCTTAGTGGCGACAGCTTCCTCTTCTACCTTGGACCACAGCTGGGTCCCCGTCCGGCTGAACAGATACTTCTGGTTGGTCTGCAGGCCAGCAATCCCAACCCTACGCTGCTCTCCTGCTTCTGGATAGGCCTCAGACAGCCTAGCAGCCAGATGCCTCCAGGATAGGCCTCAGGCTTACGGCCTAGCAGCCCAGGGCAATACAACACACGTCTACTTAGACAGCTGTCCAGGTGGCACAGACCCCTAATCACCTGACTCCATCCAAATAAATAGGCTCTCCCAGCAGACCAAGGGACTTGAAGAAACCCCTGCCAATTGGCTGAGACACCCCATCTATTCATAATCTGTCCTTGCTTTGCCCTTGTCTTATCCAATGTCACCAGCTACCATGCCACCTAGTGACAGAAGAAAGAAGTGCAGCAATTCCAGAATTAGGGGGAAATCAATTGTGCTCTTAACATATTGGCCAAGGCAACTATCGCCTGGCAACTAAATTTTATAGCAACCCTGCCTAAACATCAGGGTGCAACATCTGTATTCTGTAATACCCACTTTAGCTACGGAAGATTTTCCCCACCTTCATGTCCAGGCCATTTTTTTGCGATACTTTAAATGACAATTACACGGTCGTGTGACGCTGTACCAAAATTAAAATTGATGTCCTTTTTTTTCCCACAAATAGAGCTTTCTTTTGGTGGTATTTGATCACCTCTGCAGTTTTTATTTTTTGCGCTATAAACAAAAAAAGACAGACAATTTTGAAAAAAAAAAAAACTATATTTTTTACTTTCTGCTATAAAACATACCTAATAAAAAATGTAAAAAATCTAATCTTTTCACCAATTAAGGCCAATATGTATTCTGCTACATGTTTTTGGTAAAAAAAAAATACCAATAAGCGTATATTGCTTGGTTTGCACAAAAGTTATAGCGTCTGCAAACTATGGGATATATACTGGAATTTGTATTTATTTATTTTACTAGTAATGACAACTTATAGTGGGACTGCGATATTGCGGACAAATCAGACAGTAAGTGGCACTTTTGCCAATTTTTTGGGGACCAGTGACACTAATACAGTGATCAGTGCTAAAAATATGCACTGTCACTGCACTAATGGACCTACTGATTGGCTCCCACTGTGTCCAATCACGACAGGAGAAGGTCGCCGGCGGCACCTGGTGCGCACCCCAGACCCGGAAGTGCAGAATCACATACAGGTAGGTGACTCTGTGCAGAGGAACCGCAGCAAATGTACGTGGGGCAGTCGGCAACAGGATACACAATGAAATGTTTTTTTTTTCTAAATTCAAGTAGTGTAAGCACCTGAATAAAACTTGGTACCAGTCTTTTTCAGTCTACTGTTTCTCAACCTGGGTGCCGCCCACGTTGCCCAGGGGTGCCACAAGCATGGGAGCCAGTTTGCCCAGGATCTGAGAGGCCCTTATGTATAGGTGGCCTCTGGTGTATAGGGGGCTCTAACATCATAGGGGCCTCTGATGTGAAGGGTGGAATCTGATGTCTTGGGGGAACCTCTGACATGAGGGACCTCTGATGTGATTGGGGGCCCTCATATATATAGGTGGCCTCTGATGTATCTGGGGCTCTGATGCCATGGGGGCTTTTAATATGAAGGGGGGGATCTGATGTGATGTGGGGACCTCTGACATGATAGGGGGACCTCTGACATGATGGGGGACCTCTGACATGATAGGGGGACCTCAGACATGATGGGGAGACCTCTGACGTGATGGGGGGACCTCTGACGTGATGGGGGGACCTCTGGCGTGATGGGGGGACCTCTGACATGATGGGGGGACCTCTGACGTGATGGGGGGACCTCAGGCATGATGAGGGGACCTCTGACGTGATGGAGGACCTCTGACGTGATGGGGGAACCTCTGGTGTGATGGGGGGACCTCTGACATGATAGGGGGACCTCTGACATGATGGGGGACCTCTGACATGATAGGGGGACCTCAGACGTGATGGGGGGACCTCTGGCGTGATGGGGGGACCTCTGACGTGATGGGGGGACCTCAGGCATGATGAGGGGACCTCTGACGTGATGGAGGACCTCTGACGTGATGGGGGGACCTCTGGCATGATGGGGGGACCTCTGGCATGATGGGGGGACCTCTCACGTGATGGAGGACCTCTGACGTGATGGAGGACCTCTGACGTGATTGGAGAACTTCTGATGAGAAGAGAGCTTTTGATGTGACGTTAATTTCATCATGGCAGTTGTGTGCTTCATCCCAGGTTTAGGTTTCCTATTGATAAGTAACAGTTATGTTTTTTACATTTTAGACTGGGGTGCCTTGAGATTTTGCATAGTTTTAAAGCACACCTAAGACAAAGGTTAAGAACTGCTGGTCAGCCAACCAGGTGTGCTACAGTGCAGGAAGCATGCTGATTGGAGGTGACAGAGCACATCATTGTGCTGCTTCTCCTTTCACTGACCAGTAACAGAGTGGGGGTAGGGAGGGGATCTGTGAGTAGAGAGACACCTGCTCCACTAGACAGGACTGTGCTGGTTGCCATGTATGTTTTTTTTTAGTTTTTATCACAGGTATTTACATAACGCCATCAAATTACGCAGGGTTTTCCATATATATATTGTACATCTACATCAGTCCCTGCCTTCAAGGAGCTTGCAATCTAAGGTCCCTAACTCACATTCATACAATAGGGCCAATTTAAACAGGAGACAATTAACCTACCAGCATGTCTTTGGAGTGAGGGAGGAAACCCACACAGGAACAGGGAGAACATGCAAACTCCAGGCAGGTATTGCCGTGGTTGGGATTCGAACCAACAACCCTAGTGCTGGTAGGCAGAAGTGCTAACCACTTAGCCCCGTGTTTGAATCCTGAAAAGAATTCACCAGCAAAAAAGTGACCACTCATCTGCTCCTACAGTGCCACTTCATCACTGGCTGAACCAGTGAGAAGTCACTCTAATGCTGTTCCCTCACTGGTGAATGAATTTCCACAGTGGTTCCCCAGGAATGCCATGTAAGCAAGGGAGCACTCTCTTTAGCACTGTTTTTGGTGGGTTGTTGCCAGCGGCAGGATTGCTGGTGTGACATGATCCTTAGTAGGGATCAGCTTGGGTTCGATCCAACAATGTTCAGCCAGACTTGGAACGCAGCGGTCACTGGGTGATGTTGACCACGCCCCCCTAAAACGTCACAGTCCCAGCATGCCCAGGGACTGTGACGGCATAAGGGGGCGAGGTCTCCGCCTATAGAAGTCACATCGGAGCGCTCAGAGAGCATTCCAGCCTGAGAGACCGTCGTGTCAACATCGGAAGAAGAGAAGAAGCCAAGAAGCCAGAAGCCAGAAGTCCGGGCCTCCGCTAGCAAAAGAGCGGCATGAAGATAGCGGAGGAGCCGGCAGAAGAACTGGAACACCGGGAGCAGAAGGTTGAACACCAGAGAAGAGGCCAGAGGGAGCGGAGAAGAACCAACCAGACGCCGGGAGAAGAGGAACCGGAGGGACCCCCAAAGTCAGAAGAAGACCCCCGAAGCCGGAAGAAGACCCCCCCGGAGCTGTCTAATAAATTACTTTAAAAACCTGTAGTGTGTTTTATTATTGACACTTTTTCCCTAGGTAAATGGGTAGGGGTACCATGTACCCCATACTCATTCACACAGGGTTGGGGGCCGGGATCTTGGGGCCCTCTTACTATAGGGGGGCTCCTGGATTCCGATAAGCCCCCCGCTTGCAGACCCCGACAACCAACGGCCAGGGTTGTCGGGAAGAGGCCCTTGTCCTCATCAACATGGGGACAAGGTGCTTTGTGGTGGTGGGGGCCCTGCAGGGCGCCCCCTCCCCCAAAGAACCCACCCCCCATGTTGAGGACATGCGGCCTGGTATGGTTCAGGAGGGGGGGCGCTCACTCGTCCCCACCCCCTTTCCTGTCCGGCCGGGCTGCGTGCTCGGATTGGGGTCTGGTATGGGTTCTAGGGGGGACCCCATGCCGTTTTTTCGGCGTAGGGGGTTCCCCTTAAAATCCATACCAGACCTAAGGGCCTGGTATGCCCTGCGACGGGGCTCGCAAGGTGTCAATCTCGCCAATAAAAGTGTTGAGATTCACTTCCTTTTCTAGTCCCATCGTACCAAAAAATGAACGGGCTTGTCCGTGTGTGGGCAAGTCCGTTCATTCTGAAAGTCCACTGTAACTCCGGCGAAAGTCCGTTGGAAAGACGGGCAGGCCTAGTCTACCGGAAAGTCCAGTCGTGTGTAGGCAAGTCCGTCCGTTCAGGTAGTCCGCTGGAAAGTCCGGCGGAAAGACTGTCGGACCAAGCCTGCCGGAAAGTCCGGTCGTGTGTACGCGGCATTAGACGTCATTCACACAGGTGCTGTAGTCCATGAATGGACGGTGTACTTATGTGGCTTGAGCCACCAGGTGCTGTGTGCATGTAGCCTGTTCAAGTTTATGGGGATGCAGTGACTGCACAGACACAGCCGATCCATTCAGTTCAACAGGAGCGCAGATGCTCGTGAGCGCCCCCAAATGCACACTGTCTGCCGCACACCTGTTAACCACTTGCCGACAGCTGCACGCCAATATACGTCAGCACAGCGGTGGGCAAATGGGTATACCTGTACGTCCCCTTTAATTGGCGGCGCTAGCGGCCTCCCGGCAATCGTGTCACGGAGCCGTGGAGCGGGGAGATGCCTATGTAAACAAGGCATTTCCCCGTTCTGCCTTGTGACATGACAGAGATCACTGCTCCCTGTGATCGGGAGCAGTGATCGCTGTCATGTGAGTGGAAGCCCACCCCCCCCACAGTTAGAATCACTCCCTAGGACCCACTTAACCCCTTCATTGCCCCCTAGTGTTTGCCCCCTTCCCTGTCACTGTAATTTACACAGTAATCAGTGCATTTTTATAGCTCTGATCGCTGTATAAATTACAATGGTCCCAAAATAGTGTCAAAAGTGTCCGATGTGTCCGCCATAATGTCGCAGTCATGATAAAAATTGCAGCTCGCCGCCATTATTAATAAAAAAAAAATCATAATAAAAATGCCAAAAAATTCCCTATTTTGTAGACGCTATAACTTTTGTGCAAACCAATCAATATACGCTTATTGCGATTTTTTTTACCAAAAATATGTAGAAGAATACATATCGGCCTAAACTGAGGAAAAAATTTGTTTTTTTATATAGTTTTGAGGCATATTTATTATAGCAAAAAGTAAAAAATATTGCGTTTTTTTTTCAAAATTGATGCTCTTCTTTTGTTTATAGCGCAAATAATAAAAACCGCAGAGGTGATCAAATACCACCAAAAGAAAGCTCTGTTTGTGGGAAAAAAAGGATGTCAATTTTGTTTTGGTGCAACATCGCACAACCACGCAATTGTCAGTTAAAGCGACGCAGTGCCGAATCGCGAAAAGTGTTTTGGTCAGGAAGGGGTAAAATTTTCCGGGGCTGAAGCGGTTAAATTGGGACGAGTGGCTGTGTCCGTGCAGCTGCTGCATCCCCATAGATTTCAATGGCAGGTCTAGTCAGATAAATACGCAGCCCATTAATAGATCACAGGCCTCAGCACTGGTGTGAATGAGGCCACAGACTTTGTAGGAGCATCAGTAAATGTACGACACAGTCGTTTTTTGCATATTTTTTCTCCTGTTTTTGCACCAGAACAACCATTCTCTGCTATCCTCCTCTCTTTCCCCAAAACAGAAATGCCTGAGCTTGTAAAGTATACGTAGGAAAAACAGTTGCATAACACTTCAAAGTCACGCATCTATGCATGCAAAAACAGGCAACAAGCCCACTTTCAAACTCCCTTAAACAAATGCTCATCTCGGGTGGGAATGGGAGCTAAAGCCAAAATACTTTTTTGAGCTTTGCTCGATAAACATCAAAAAAGTTCAGGTGTGAAAAGGTCTCTATAAAAAATAATGGATTTATTTTTCTGTCACGCTTTGGGAATCACATGGCACTGAGGTGTAAATGGGGCTAAAACCCAAATACTTTTTTGAATTTTGCTTGACAAACGACTAAAAGCTCAGAAGTAAATGGGTCACTAGAAAATAATGGAATTCTTCTTTTTCAGTGTCACGCTTTGGGAATCACATGACAAAAACGCTCAGGAGTGAATGAGGCTAAGTCCGTGAATATAAAAGGTTTCAGCAAATTCAGCCTTGCAGCTTTATTAATATAGAAAGAAGTGATTTTTCACTGGGAAATATAATGGAGGAGAACAGAGCATATGGCATGGTGTAGAAATATTTAATATAGAAATAAAATAACGAGTGCAATAACCCCTAATGTCCAAATACCAGGTCCAATGCTCCAACAATACTTGATTCCAACGCTGGAGGCCACAGTCCTAAAATCTTGTGGAGACAGTGGATAAGTGTCCATTCCATTTCATACTTCTTGTGTCCATCGGTCTGATCCTACTTGATTCCAACTCTGGAGGCCATGTTCCTAAACTCTTTTGCAGTCAGTGGATAGGTGTCCATTCCATTACATACTTCTTGTGCCCATTGGTCTGATACTACTTGATTCCAACTCAGGAATCCACATTCCTAAAATCTTGTGGAGTAAGTGGATGAGTTTCCATTCCATACTTCTTGTGTCCATTGGTCTGATCCTACTTGATTCCAATGCTAGAGGCCACATTTCTAAAATCTTCTGCAGTCAGTGGATAAGTGTCCATTCCATTACATACTTCCTTGTGTCCATTAGTCTGATACTACTTGATTCCAACTCAGGAATAGGGATGAGCCGAACACCCCCCGGTTCGGTTCGCACCAGAACCCGCGAACGGACCGCAAGTTCGCACGAACGTTAGAACCCCATTGACGTCTATGGGACTCGAACGTTCGAAATCAAAAGTGCTCATTTTAAAGGCTAATTTGCATGGTATTGTCCTAAAAAGGGTTTGGGGACCCGGGTCCTACCCCAGGGGACATGTATCAATGCAAAAAAAACTTTTAAAAACGGCCGTTTTTTCGGGAGCAGTGATTTTAATGATGCTTAAAGTAAAAAAAAAAAAGTGAAATATTCCTTTAAATATCGTACCTGGGGGGTGTCTATAGTATGCCTGTAAAGTGACGCGTGTTTCCCATGTTTAGAACAGTCCCTGCACCAAATGTCATTTTTAAAGGAAAAAATCTCATTTAAAACTGCTTGCGGGTTTAATGTCATGTCGGGTCATGGCAATATGGATGAAAATCAGTGAGACAAACGGCATGGGTACCCCCCAGTCCATTACCAGGCCCTTTGGGTCTTGTATGGATATTAAGGGGAACCCCGCACCCAAATTAAAATAAGGAAAGGTCCCTATATACTCTGAACAGCAGTATACAGGCGGTGCAAACAAGACAGGGACTGTAGGTTTGTTGTTAAGTAGAATCTGTTTGTAATTTTGAACATTTTTAATGTGTTTAGCTCCAGCCAAAAAATCTTTTCTAAGCTTTTTGGAAAACATAGGGAAGGGTTATCACCCCTGTGACATTTGTTTTGCGTCTTTCCTCCTCTTCAGAAGATTTCACCTCACTTTTTTGTCCCAATGAAAAATGTTTTTTGAAAATTTGGGTTTTTTTGTGGAACAAGGATTGGAAAGCATCAGTGGAAAGGAAAAATTGTTTTCCCATATTAACTCTTACAGGAGACAATTTCCCTTCCTTAGGGGTAGATTTCATCTCACTTCCTGTTGTCTCCTTCCGTTTGCAAGTAGGAGTCGTTTGTAAGTTAGATGTTTGAAAGTAGGGTCCTACCCTATATACTCAGCAGAAATTTGGGCCTTAGGTGTTGCTGTGGCCAAAACACTGTAAGCCCTCACAGGGCCCTGCTGTGAAATATTAGATCAAGAATTGTAATTACATGCCCCTGTTGAACAGGAGCTGAAAAATTAGGCCTTAGGCACTGGTGCTGGTGCCACAACACTGCAACCCCTCACAGACACTCTAGTTGGAACGCAGGAACGAGCCCTGCTGCAAAGTATTGCATCAAAAATTGTAATTACACGCCCCTGTTAGACAGGGGCAGAAAAATTGGGTCTTAGGCACTGGTGCTGGTGCCACAACACTGCAACCCCTCACAGACACTCTAGTTGAAACGCAGGAACAAGCCCTGCTGCAAAGTATTGCATCAAAAATTGTAATTACACGCCCCTGTTAGACAGGGGCTGAAAAATTGGGTCTTAGGCACTGGTGCTGGTGCCACAACACTGCAACCCCTCACAGACACTCTAGTTGAAACGCAGGAACAAGCCCTGCTGCAAAGTATTGCATCAAAAATTGTAATTACACGCCCCTGTTAGACAGGGGCAGAAAAATTGGGTCTTAGGCACTGGTGCTGGTGCCACAACACTGCAACCCCTCACAGACACTCTAGTTGGAATGCAGGAACAAGCCCTGCTGCAAAGTATTGCATCAAAAATTGTAATTACACGCCCCTGTTAGACAGGGGCAGAAAAATTGGGTCTTAGGCACTGGTGCTGGTGCCACAACACTGCAACCCCTCACAGACACTCTAGTTGGAATGCAGGAACAAGCCCTGCTGCAAAGTATTGCATCAAAAATTGTAATTACACGCCCCTGTTAGACAGGGGCTGAAAAATTGGGTCTTAGGCACTGGTGCTGGTGCCACAACACTGCAACCCCTCACAGACACTCTAGTTGGAATGCAGGAACGAGCCCTGCTGCAAAGTATTACATCAAAAATTGTAATTACACGCCCCTGTTAAACAGGGGCTGAAAAATTGTGCCTTAGGCACTGGTGGTGGCGCCCAGAACCAAAAATGTTCTTACAAGCTATCAGCGTGATGATTGAGGAGGAAGAGGATAATTACTCAGGGATAGTCACTCAGCATCAGCATAGGCAGTCTTTGAAGGGATCTGAGATTTCAAAAAAAATTATTCGGTTACATCTGCATCAGGTGCTTGGTAGCTGGTGGTGATCCAAGACTGATTCATTTTTATGAAGGTCAGCCGATCGACCGAGTCGGTGGACAGACGCACCCTGTGATCGGTTACCACGCCTCCAGCAGCACTGAATGTGCGTTCCGAAAGAACGCTGGATGCAGGACAGGCCAGTAGCTCAATTGCATACTGTGCAAGCTCTGGCCAGTGATCCATCCTCAAGACCCAGTAACCCAGAGGATTTTCGGTGGGAAAGGTGTCCAAGTCTGATCTTGCCCCTAGGTATTCCTGCACCATGTAAAACAGACGCTGGCGATGGTTGCTGGAACCGATCATACCTTGGGGCTGCGGACCAAAAAATTGTCTGAACGCATCGGTCAGACGGCCACCTTCTCCACCGCTCCTTCTTTGACTGACCGAAGCCTCAGCAACACGTTGTCCAGAAACAGGAGTTTGTAACCTCCCAGTCTCTGGGAACGCGTTGCACAGACCTTTCTGCAAGGCCTCCCGAAGATGTTTCATCCTCTGCTCCCTCTGCGATGGCAAGATAAGGTCCGCAACCTTACCCTTGTAACGTGGATCAAGGAGGGTTGCCAGCCAGTATTGGTCCTTCTCCTTGATACCACGAATACGAGGATCCTTACGCAGGCTTTGCAGGATCAGGGAGGCCATGCAGCGTAGGTTTGCTGAGGCATTCGGTCCGGAGTCCTCTGGGTCACTAAGGACAACAACGTCCGCAGCCACCTCCTCCCAGCCACGTACAAGTCCATGTGTTCCTTGGGACTGATCCCTTAAAGACTGCTGATGCTGAGTGCCAGGCTCCACCTCCATACTGACACAATCTTCCTCCTCCTCCTCCTCCTCCTCCTCCTCGTCCTCTTCCTGTGTGATCGGCGGGCACGCAGGAACACTGTCTGGATAAAGGGGGCCTTGAGAGCTAAGGAAGTCCTCCTCTTCCTGCCTCTGTTCTGCCTCAAGTGCCCTGTCCATTATCCCACGCAGCGTGTGCTCCAACAGGTGGACAAGGGGGACAGTGTCACTGATGCATGCACTGTCAGTGCTCACCATCCTCGTGGCCTCCTCGAATGGTGACAGGACAGTGCATGCATCCCTGATCATGGCCCACTGGCGTGGGGAAAAAAAACCAAGGTCCCCTGACCCTGTCCTGGTGCCATAGTCGCACAGGTACTCATTGATGGCCCTCTGCTGCGTGTGCAGCCGCTGCAGCATGGCCAACGTCGAGTTCCACCTGGTGGGCATGTCACAGATTAGGCGGTTCTTGGGCAGGTTAAACTCCTTTTGGAGGTCCGTCAGCCGAGCACTGGCATTATATGACCGGCGGAAATGCACAGAGACTTTCCTGGCCTGCCTCAGGACATCCTGTAAGCCCGGGTACCTGCCCAAGAACCGCTGCACCACCAAGTTAAGGACGTGAGCCAAACAGGGCACATGGGTCAGTTGTCCCTGTCGGAGGGCAGAGAGGAGGTTGGTGCCATTGTCGCAAACCACCATTCCTGCCTTAAGTTGGCGTGGCGTCAACCACCTCTGAACCTGCCCCTGCAGAGCTGACAGAACCTCTGCCCCAGTGTGGCTCCTGTCCCCCAAGCACACCAGCTCAAGCACCGCATGGCATCTTTTGGCCTGCGTACTTGCGTAGCCCCTTGAACGCCTACGGAGCACCGCTGGTTCCGAGGAAGAGGCCATGGAGGAAGAAGAAGAGGAGGGGGTGGAGGAGAGAGGTGTGTCACAATCAGCATTTTGGAGGCGTGGTGGCGGAACAACCTCCAACACTACTGCACCTTGTCCTGCATCCTTCCCAGCTGCCAGCAGAGTCACCCAATGCGCCGTGAAACTTAAGTAACGTCCCTGTCCATGCCTGCTGGACCATGAGTCAGCGGTAATATGCACCTTACCGCTGACCGCCCTGTCCAGCGAGGCATGGACATTGCCTTCCACATGCCGGTAGAGAGCCGGAATCGCCTTCCGTGAGAAAAAGTGGCGTTTGGGTACCTGCCACTGAGGAACCGCACATTCCACAAACTCACGGAAGGGGGCAGAGTCTACCAACTGAAAAGGCAGCAGTTGAAGTGCTAGCAATTTTGCCAAGCTAGCATTCAACCGCTGGGCATGTGGATGGCTGGGAGCAAACTTCTTTCGGCGGTGCAGCAGCTGGGGCAGGGAAATTTGCCTGGTACAATCTGACGTCGGTGTACCCAAAGCAGATTGCCCATAAGTACTTGGCTGTGACACACCTAATTCTACACCTTCATTCCTCTCACTGCAGGTCGCAGAGAGGACTGAAGGTCTAGTGGGGTTGGAAATCTCAGCTGATGAGGAGCAAGGAGAGATCGTCTTTGTTCTTTGGTGTGGGTCTTTTAGATACGCTTGCCAACGAACTGCATGGCAGGTCAACATATGTCTGGTCAAGCATGTGGTACCCAAGCGGGAGATGTTTTGGCCACGCGAGATACGCTTGAGACATATATTGCAAATAGCAGCGGTGCGATCTGATGCACTCGTCTCAAAAAAGGCCCACACCAAAGAACTTTTTGAATAACGCGCAGAGACTGCAGCGCCCTGCACATGTGGAGCTTTGGGGTGTGATGCAGTCAATGTGCTGCCCTTAGGCTGGCCCCTGGAGGGCATCCTGCCTAGTTGGTGATGTGCCACCTCTTCCTCCTCCTCCTCCTCCTCCTCTCTCCTATCAGGCACCCACGTTGAGTCAGTGACCTCATCATCCCCTCCCTCCTCATCACTGGAGCAAACCTGGCAGTATGCTGCAGCAGGGGGAGCATGACTGCCAGATTGCTGTCCTTCTTGGGCACCCCCTCTGTCCGTGCTCATGTTACTGCCTTCATTGAGCTCAGTATCATCATCAGAGCCTTCCAAACGCTGGGCATCCTCCTGGAGCATGTACCCAACACTGTGGTCAAACAGTTCGAGGGAATCCTCAGGAGGACATGGTGGGGCTAGGGAAGGAGTCACTGATGACATTGAGCTGAGGGAAGAGGCCGCTGCTTTGCCAGACAAAGCACCCTGGGCATGGGTGAGAGAGGATGAGGAGGATGAGGACGGCTTGGTCATCCACTCGACCAAGTCTTCCGCATGTTGCGGCTCAACACGGCCAGCTGCCGAAAAAAAGGCCAAGCGTGTCCCATGGCCACGTGCTGATGAGGATGCACCGTCTCCACGACCAGCACTAGACACAGAGCCTGCTTGCCCTCTCTTATTGGCTTGTGACTGTCTGCCTCTCCTTCTTGGCCTTCCAGACATACTAATGGCCTGTAGCTGCACTAAGCTGGGATAGAACACCTGTAATTTTCTTCAGGTAGCTTTATATACTGTAACCAGACAAGCCTGCCTGTCAGTAGGAAGATAACAGGAACGGATCTAGCTGAACACTGTGAGCAGGACGCACTGCACTGAATGTAAATAGCAGGAACGGATCTAGCTAAACACTGTGAGCAGGACGCACTGCACTGAATGTAAATAGCAGGAACGGATCTAGCTGAACACTGTGAGCAGGACGCACTGCACTGAATGTAAATAGCAGGAACGGATCTAGCTGAACACTGTGAGCAGGACGCACTGCACTGAATGTAAATAGCAGGAACGGATCTAGCTGAACACTGTGAGCAGGACGCACTGCACTGAATGTAAATAACAGGAACGGATCTAGCTGAACACTGTGAGCAGGACACACTGTACTAAATGTAAATAGTCTAGCTGCCTGACCGTGGTACTAATAGGATCAAAAAGAACACCTGTAATTTTCTTCAGGTAGCTTTATATACTGTAACCAGACAAGCCTGCCTGTCAGTAGGAAGATAACAGGAACGGATCTAGCTGAACACTGTGAGCAGGACGTACTGCACTAAATGTATATAGCAGGAACGGATCTAGCTGAACACTGTGAGCAGGACGCACTGCACTGAATGTAAATAGCAGGAACGGATCTAGCTGAACACTGTGAGCAGGACGCACTGCACTGAATGTAAATAGCAGGAACGGATCTAGCTAAACACTGTGAGCAGGACGCACTGCACTGAATGTAAATAGCAGGAACGGATCTAGCTGAACACTGTGAGCAGGACGCACTGCACTGAATGTAAATAACAGGAACTGATCTAGCTGAACACTGTGAGCAGGACACACTGTACTAAATGTAAATAGTCTAGCTGCCTGACCGTGGTACTAATAGGATCAAAAAGAACACCTGTAATTTTCTTCAGGTAGCTTTATATACTGTAACCAGACAAGCCTGCCTGTCAGTAGGAAGATAACAGGAACGGATCTAGCTGAACACTGTGAGCAGGACGTACTGCACTAAATGTATATAGCAGGAACGGATCTAGCTGAACACTGTGAGCAGGACGCACTGCACTGAATGTAAATAGCAGGAACGGATCTAGCTGAACACTGTGAGCAGGACGCACTGCACTGAATGTAAATAGCAGGAACGGATCTAGCTAAACACTGTGAGCAGGACGCACTGCACTGAATGTAAATAGCAGGAACGGATCTAGCTGAACACTGTGAGCAGGACGCACTGCACTGAATGTAAATAGCAGGAACGGATCTAGCTGAACACTGTGAGCAGGACGCACTGCACTGAATGTAAATAGCAGGAACGGATCTAGCTGAACACTGTGAGCAGGACGCACTGCACTGAATGTAAATAACAGGAACGGATCTAGCTGAACACTGTGAGCAGGACACACTGTACTAAATGTAAATAGTCTAGCTGCCTGACCGTGGTACTAATAGGATCAAAAAGAACACCTGTAATTTTCTTCAGGTAGCTTTATATACTGTAACCAGACAAGCCTGCCTGTCAGTAGGAAGATAACAGGAACGGATCTAGCTGAACACTGTGAGCAGGACGTACTGCACTAAATGTATATAGCAGGAACGGATCTAGCTGAACACTGTGAGCAGGACGCACTGCACTGAATGTAAATAGCAGGAACGGATCTAGCTGAACACTGTGAGCAGGACGCACTGCACTGAATGTAAATAGCAGGAACGGATCTAGCTGAACACTGTGAGCAGGACGCACTGCACTGAATGTAAACAGCAGGAACGGATGTAGCTAAACACTGTAAGCAGCACGCACTGCACTGAATGTAAATAGCAGGAACGGATCTAGCTGAACACTGTGAGCAGCACGCACTGCACTGAATGTAAATAGCAGGAACGGATCTAGCTGAACACTGTGAGCAGGACGCACTGCACTGAATGTAAATAGCAGGAACGGATCTAGCTGAACACTGTGAGCAGCACGCACTGCACTGAATGTAAATAGCAGGAACGGATCTAGCTGAACACTGTGAGCAGGACGCACTGCACTGAATGTAAATAGCAGGAACGGATCTAGCTGAACACTGTGAGCAGGACGCACTGCACTGAATGTAAATAACAGGAACGGATCTAGCTGAACACTGTGAGCAGGACACACTGTACTAAATGTAAATAGTCTAGCTGCCTGACCGTGGTACTAATAGGATCAAAAAGAACACCTGTAATTTTCTTCAGGTAGCTTTATATACTGTAACCAGACAAGCCTGCCTGTCAGTAGGAAGATAACAGGAACGGATCTAGCTGAACACTGTGAGCAGGACGTACTGCACTAAATGTATATAGCAGGAACGGATCTAGCTGAACACTGTGAGCAGGACGCACTGCACTGAATGTAAATAGCAGGAACGGATCTAGCTGAACACTGTGAGCAGGACGCACTGCACTGAATGTAAACAGCAGGAACGGATGTAGCTAAACACTGTGAGCAGCACGCACTGCACTGAATGTAAATAGCAGGAACGGATCTAGCTGAACACTGTGAGCAGCACGCACTGCACTGAATGTAAATAGCAGGAACGGATCTAGCTGAACACTGTGAGCAGGACGCACTGCACTGAATGTAAATAGCAGGAACGGATCTAGCTGAACACTGTGAGCAGCACGCACTGCACTGAATGTAAATAGCAGGAACGGATCTAGCTGAACACTGTGAGCAGCACGCACTGCACTGAATGTAAATAGCAGGAACGGATCTAGCTGAACACTGTGAGCAGGAAGCACTGTACTGAATGTAAATAGCAGGAACGGATCTAGCTGAACACTGTGAGCAGGACACACTGCACTGAATGTAAATAGTCTAGATAGAAGATAACAGGAACGGATCTAGCTAAACTGAATACAGTGTATATATATATATGCAACACCTGGGATGCATATATATACACAATACACTGTAAGTGCAGCTAACTGACTGACTGTTCTGCCTAATCTATCTAACTCAAATCAAATGACACTGTCTCTCTCTCTCTCTATCGCTCAGCACACCGGAACACACACTACACAGGGCCGCCGTGCAGGCGGCCTTATATAGTGTGGGGTGTGTACTAAATCCCCTGAGCCATAATTGGCCAAAGCCACCCTGGCTTTGGCCAATTACAGCTCTCTCTACTGACGGCGCTGTGATTGGCCAAGCATGCGGGTCATAGTGCATGCTTGGCCAATCATCAGCCAGCAATGCACTGCGATGCCGCAGTGAATTATGGGCCGTGACGCGCCACACGAATTTGGCGCGAACGGCCCATATCGTTCGCAATTCGACGGACGGTCGAACAGCCGATGTTCGAGTCGAACATGGGTTCGACTCGAACACGAAGCTCATCCCTACTCAGGAAACCACATTCCTAAAATCTTGTGGAGTAAGTGGATGCGTTTTCATTCCATTCCATACTTCCTTGTGTCTATTGGTCTGATCCTACTTGATTCCAATGTTAAAGGCCACTATCCTAAAATCTTGTGGAGACAGTGGATAAGTGTCCATTCCATTACATACTTCCTTGTGTCCATTGGTCTGATCCTACTTGATTCCAATGCTAGAGGCCACATTCCTAAAATCTTGTGG
This sequence comes from Lithobates clamitans, assembly GCA_037952925.1. Lineage (NCBI taxonomy): Eukaryota > Metazoa > Chordata > Amphibia > Anura > Ranidae > Lithobates > Lithobates clamitans. The sequence continues at coordinate 703,486 of JBBGZY010000020.1, read as the reverse complement.
AGACAGTGGATAAGTATCCATTCCATTCCATACTTCTTGTTCCCATTGGTCTGATACTACTTGATTCCAACTCAGGAATCCACATTCCTAAAATCTTGTGGAGTAAGTGGATGAGTTTCCATTCCATACTTTTTGTATCCATGGGTCTGATCCTACTTGATTCCAATGCTAGAGGCCACATTTCTAAAATCTTCTGCAGTGAGTGGATAAGTGTCCATTCCATTACATACTTTCTTGTGTCCATTAGTCTGATACTACTTGATTCCAACTCAGGAAGCCACATTCCTAAAATATTGTGGAGTAAGTGGATGAGTGTCCATTCCATTCCATACTTCCTTGTGTCCATTGGTCTGATCCTACTTGATTCCAATGTTAAAGGCCACATTCCTAAAATCTTGTGGAGACAGTGGATAAGTGTCCATTCCATTACATACTTCCTTTTGTCCATTGGTCTGACCCTACTTGATTCCAATGCTAGAGGCCACATTCCTAAAATCTTGTGGAGACAGTGGATAAGTATCCATTCCATTCCATACTTCTTGTTCCCATTGGTCTGATACTACTTGATTCCAATGTTAAAGGCCACATTCCTAAAATCTTGTAGAGACAGTGGATATGTGTCCATTTCATTCCATACTTCTTGTGTCCATTGGTCTGATCCTACTTGATTAAAATGCTGGAGGCCACATTCCTAAAATCTTGTGCAGTCAGTGGACAAGAGTCCATTCCATTCCATGCTTCTTGTGTCCATTGGTCTGATCCTACTTGATTCCAACGCTGGAGGCCACATTCCTAAAATCTTGTGGCATAAGTGGATAAGCAGTGGGTTTCTGAACCCTGATCCCTCTTCTTGTGGCCCCCAGTGTTGGAACCAGATAGAGTCACAATGGACCTGGAGCTTCGATTGTTTATACTGTCTTTTTAGCTCACAGAAAGTGGCAAAGACAGCATTTCTGGCATGATTAACTGCTGTATTTTTGTAAAAACATTGTTAGTATGTAAAAAACAAACTATTGCAGCAACCTTGTTCTTCTTCAAATGCCATTTTATGCATTGAAATATTTACTTAGGCTCAGTCGGTCTGAACAGTATGGTCATCTGCTGACTTGGCATCATCCACACGCAGTGTTATGCCATGTACACACGAGCGGAATGTCCGACAGAAAAAGTCAGATGGGAGCTTTTCATCCGATATTCTGATCGTGTGTATGCCCCATCGAACTTTTTACGTCGAAAATTCTGACGGCCCTAGAAAGAGTACATGTTATAATTTTTTTTTATGCTGTTCCGACGTACCAAAAATGATGCATGCTCTAAAGCAAGTACGAGGTGGAAGCTATTGGCTACTGGCTATTGAACTTCCATTTTCTAGTCCCGTCGTACGTGTTGTACGTCATCTCGTTCTGGATGGTCGGAATTTGGTGTGACCTTGTGTGTGCAAGACAGCTTGAGCGGAATTCCGTCGGAACTCCGTCGGAAAAACCTTCAGAGTTTATTCCGACGGGAAAACTGGTTGTGTGTACAGGGCATTACTCTTCAGTGAGACACAGAAGCTGAATCCAGCTGAACCCAGTACAGTTTTTCTTCAGCTAATTACAATACAGAGGATGTTTTTCCAGTCTTCTCTAGAGAAGTAAAAAAGGACACTCCAGTTGCCTCATCCGTAGGTCATATAGCAATTACAAAAGAAAAAAAGGGGGGTTCCTCAAAAGGAAACCCCAGGTCGGACTTTGAAGGTATGGCATGTATGTGATGTATGGGATGTATGGGATGTATGGGATGTATTTGATGTATGGGGTGTATGTGATGTATGGGATGTATGTGATGTATGGGATGTATGTGATGTATGGGATGTATGTGATGTGTGTGATATATGGGATGTATGTGATGTATGGGATGTATGTGATGTATGGGATGTATGTGATGTGTGTGATATATGGGATGTATGTGATGTGTGTGATGTATGGGATGTATGTGATGTATGGGATGTATGTGATGTGTGTGATGTATGGGATGTGTGTGATGTATGGGATGTATGTGATGTATGGGATGTATGTGATGTGTGTGATGTATGGGATGTGTGTGATGTATGGGATGTATGTGATGCATGGGATGTATGTGATGTATGGGGTGTATGTGATGTATGTGATGTCACATACAAGCATCTGGAATGGATGCCCAATGATGAGCTCAGGTCAGGGGTATTTTATGAAAGCAGTGGGCCTGTGTACAGGATCATAGTTTGTGCCCCCGCAGCTGAGAAAACGTGCAGTGTTCCACTCCGCAGCAAAAGTTGGGTGTGATTTTTATTGCGCTGAATACTGGCTCTGGATTAAGAGTGCAGAGGGGTTCAGTAGTAAGTGACGCAAAGGTTCAGGAATAATTTCAACAAAGTTCCCAGAACCTCAACAGTAATTCCACAAACTGTCACCTGATTGGGGTTTTCTCAATCACAGTGACATCCCTTCTTTCTGAGATTGGTAGTGGCAACCAAGCGAGTCATCTTCCTCCAGATGGTGGGCGGGGCTAGCAGGACTGTGATTGGTTTTAGCAGTGGCCAATGATAATCCTCCTCCTCCTGGATACAGGGACCGCCCCCCCCCCACCCCCCCAGCAGAACTGCACCAAATTTCTTCCCCATCACAAAAGATGACGATCGCAGCTACAGCAAAGAGAGAACCAAACAATGTTTCCCATCCTCTTACAATATTACAATGTGTGGGGGCGCAGTGCCTCCCCTTCAGTGCAGGTGCGGTGTGGGGAATTCTGAGATTGGAATGCATTAATGTCTCACTGACACTTCCCTGCGCTGCTCTGCGGATGGGGAGGGAGTCGAGTGCCGGAAAAAGAGGCTTTGTGTGCCGCTTGCGGCGCCTGTGCTGGGGGTTGCCTACCCCTGGGATGGAGGATTGATGACCGGTCAAGGTTTAACACCAGAGAAAGGGCTTATCTCCAAAGAAAAGTGATTTGACCCCTTAGTAGAAACATGAATTTAGTTTCAGAGAGGTGCACAGAGGAGGAACGAGTTAAGTTAAAAATGGTTGATGAGTTTGTTTAAAAAAACAAAATAAAAAAATCCCAGGCTGGCATTGGGTAGCGGGCCATCATTTGCGTCTGATTAGTTTCCATCCTCTAGCTGGGACTGTTGGCACACATGGGAATACGTTATGTACAGGAACACTGGTGGGGATTTCTTTGTGAAGGGCACAAATGTGTAATAGAGGGATGTGAACAACACGGTCAGCATGTTAAGATGTAACGTGATAAAACCATTACAGCATGAATAAAATATAAAAAAAGGAACGCAGCCATCGCCTCTGAAGTCCAAATCAAAGAGCCCGTCAATCCCCAAACTTTTATTTTTCGGCTTCCGGGTAGAGGCATCATCCACTCCTTTCATATCGATTCCCCAGAATGTCACCAGTAATATGATAGAAAAGGAACCTGAAGAGTCCAAATCAGAAAGGTGGGGCTGAGAACAGCTAACAAAGTCACCAACACCTGGAAAAATCAGAAATCCAAAACTAAACTGTCACCAGCACTGGCGGGAGCTTAGAACAGCGATTTCCCAATCAAAGCTCAGTATTCCATTCTTCTGCCCCGGTTCACATTTGTGCGTTTGGACATGCGATCTGACATGTCAAATCGGCGGCAATTGCACCGTCCTAATCGGTGCAACGCTGCATTTGCAGCGCTGCACTGATTTCAAAAAGTAGTTTCTGTACTACTTTTTGCGGTTTCGGGGTGCGATTTCCATTGATATCTGTGCTGAAAATCAGCTGCGAAATCTGGACTGACATGCGGGAGTGAAATTGTGCGACTTCAGCTTCAGCTCATTGTGAACCAGGGCTCTATCCCCTTTATTTATCCACTTGCCTAGTGGAAGATTTACCCCCTTCATGACTGGGCCATTTTTTGCCTTTTGGCACTGTGTTACTTTAACTGACAATTACGTGTCTCATGCAATGCTGTACGTTAATTACATTTTTATCTCCTTTTACTCACACAAATGCAGCGTACACACGATCGGAATTTCGGCCCGCAAAAGAGCAATGAGAGTTTTTCGTCGGAAAATGCGACCGTGTGTATGCTCCATCGGACTTTTGCTGGCCAAATTCCAGCCAGCAAAAGATTGGGAGCATGTTCTCAATTTTTCGGTCGGGAAAAGTTCCTATCCGAAAATGCAATCGTCTGTGGCAATTCCGACGCGCAAAATTCCTACGCATGCACGGAAACAATTCGACGCATGCTCGGAAGCATTAAACTTCTCGGCTCGTCGTAGTGTTGTACGTCACCGCGTTCTTGACGGTCGTAAGTTCAGCGAACTTTTGCGTGACCGTGTGTATGCAAGGCAAACTTGAGCGGAATCCCGTCGGAAAAGCCATCATATCTTTTTCCGATGAGAAGTCTGATCATGTGTACGCGGCAATAGAGTCTTCTTTTGGTGGTATTTGATCACCTCTGCGTTTTTTATTTTTTGTGCTATAAACAAAAAAAGAGCAACAATTTTGAAAAAAAACCCCTATACTTTCTGCTATAAAACACGTCCAATAAAAAATGTTTAAAAAACAAATTTGTTCATCAATTTAGGCCAATATGTATTCTTCTACATATTTTTGGTCAAAAAAATCCCAATAATCGTATATTGATTGGTTTGCGCAAAAGTTATAGCATCTACAAACTATGAGATAGATTTATGGAATTAGAAAAAAAAATTGCACTAGTAATGGCAGCGATCATCGATTTTTTGCGAGACTGCGATATTGCCACAGACAAATCTGACACTGACACTTTTTTGGGAACCAATGACACTAATACAGTGATTAGTGCTAAACAAAAAGTGCACTGGCTGAAAAGGGTTAACATCAGGGGTGATCAAAGGGTTAACTCACAGAACGGCGATCTGCCTTGTTTACATAGGTGGACCGCCATTCTGCCTGTGTCCCAAACGATCGGCAGGTCCCGGTGGACATCGTGTCTGCTGGACCCCCCAATTGCCTCCCACTGTGTCCAATCACAGCGGGAGCAGGTCACCGGTGGCGCCCAGTGCACGCCCCAGACCCGAAGGTGTTGGATCACGTACAGGTACGTGGTCCCGCCCAGGCGAGCCGCCTTCCTATGGTATATATGCAGTATACGGTCGGCAAGCGGTTACTGACAATAGTGTGGTCATGCAACGCTGTACATAATGACATTTTTATCCCTTTCCCGACAAAGCTTTCTTTTGGTGGGTTTTTTATTTTTTGCGCTATAAACAAAAAATGAGCAACAATTTTGAAAAAAAAAATAAAATTATATATATATATATATATATATATATATATATATATATATATATATATATATATATATATTTTTTTTTTTTTTTTTTTTTTTTTTACTTTTTTCTATAAGCTTATTCAATAAAAAAATTTAAAAAAATACAAATTTCTTCATAAATTCACTGCACTTCACAGCACCCCAGTATTATCTGCAGTCCTAACTGTACATTTTTCAGAGCCTCCATAGTAGAAGCACATGAATAATAATGGATAGGCAGAGGGCAGGTGATGCCCTGAAGGCATCCAGCATACAGCACCGTGGCACCAAAGGTGTCCACTGCGTCTGCAGTTCGGCTTACCTTAGAGTAGCTTACCTCTTTTACCTCTAGTGGCTAGAGAAAATAAATGTAAAAAAAACACCTTTTTCATTTTTTTTTTATACAAGTTAAAATTACATTTCATAATAATATCTTTTTTTTTCATATTTAGTCAGCAGGTGGCGCTGCATGCTCATTTTAACATGTTTTCCCTGTTTAAAGAGCACAGTAGCTCATTCTGAAATTTTACAAATCAGTTCATGAAGATCCCCAGGTGAAAACAGAGGGGAAAAACCAAAGTAAAGAAAACTGGTGCAGCCACCACATCTAACGAGTGGTAAGCTGCAATGTATTGTTAATACCGCTTTAAATTGCTAATTTGGTCTCTTTTACGTGCATAAGTCTCAATTCACATCTATGCATGTTGCTTTTTGCTGTGCGTTCCGCTTTCCATTTTTTTTGCTGCGATTTTTTTCCACGATTTGTGTTTTTTATGCTTTCTTCTTTTTTGGAAAATTTATTGTTGGGCTGATTTAGAAATGCAAACTGCACCAAAATCGCGTTAAAAACACACGACATGCTTTTCTGCATCTTCTCCATTGAAGCCTATTGAACCAAAGACGCAAAAAAAAAAAAAAAAAGCAGCGTTTTGCGTTTAAAAAAGTGCCCGACCCGTTCCAAAAACGCAGAGGCACAAAAATGCATTAACGTGAACATGCTCCATAGGCACCCATGTTTAAAAAATGTCCTACATGAAAAAACGCATTGGTGTGAAGGAAGCCTTATGAGCCCGTACACACGATCTGAAAATCGGATGAGAAATACCGATTTCAAAGCGATCATACGATAATCGGATCGTTAGTACAGAGCTGATCACAACAGTTCAGCCGATATTATCCGATCGGACAAACATGGAAAAGTTTCCCGTAATATAGTAGATCGTACAGTTTTCATTTAATCAGTACAGTTGCCGTCCGAAAATACAATACAAATACATTACAACACAAGACAACAATTCAGATTTTTTATTCTGTCGTTCGAGAATTTTTATAACTTTAGTAACCTCTTAATTTTCGATATGAAATTAGCATGCAAAAAAAAAACAAAAAACAATCGACTAGTCGTCCGCTTTTCGGATCTTGTGTATGGGCCATTAGGCTCAGTTCACATCTTTGCATGTTGCTTTTGAGCATTTTTGCAGTGCTTTTTGCTGTGCTTTCCGCATTTTTTACTGCGATTTTGCCGCAAATTGCGTTTTGCGTTTTTATGCTTTCTGGGTTTTTTTTGGAAAATTTGTTGTTGGGCAGTTTTAAAAACGCAATACGCAAATCGTGGCAAAATCATGGTAAAAATGCACTAAATGCTTTTCTGTAGCTTCTCCATTGAAGTCTATTGAGCCAAAAAAAACGCAAAAAAAAAAAAAAGCAGCGTTCTGCGTTTTAGTCCCTCACCCTTTCCAAAAACACAGAGGCGAATGTGTTCCATAGGAACCCATGTTAAAAAAATGTCCTGCGCTCCTGCGAACAACAAAAAGTATGAAAAATGCATTGGTGTGAATGGAGCCTTATCACACTGTCTAAGCGATTGTATGATAATCGGATTGTTAGTACAGAGCTTTCGAGAGGCGATAGTTCATCCGATATTACCCAATGCGACAAGCACGGAAATTGCAATGGTGTGGACGGAGCCGGGGCGGAATTGCCGCTATTCTACCTGCAATTCTGAATCTCTGCAGGACGCGCTTGCGATCCCCATCACTTTCAATGGCACCCAAATTTGCCACGATTGTCGCCCGACGAATCGCGGTAAAATCACGGTAAAATCGCACAAACAAAATCGCGGGACACCTGTTGCCCAAAAGAAGTTCCGGAACCATTAAGGCTGCAATTACACCTGAGCGCTTCAAAGTCACACGTTTTTACCGCGATTTAAAAGCACTTTTTACCGCGCTTTAAAAGCGCCTTTTACCGCGATTTTTCCGCATTTTTGCAGCGATTTTGTTCAGGACATCAATGTAAAAGGTAGAAAAACGCCTGTAATCTGCCCCAAAGAAGCTCATGTTCTTTTTTAAGCTTAGCGCATTTTTTTAGACATTTTGCTTCAGGTGACAAAACGCTCAGATGTGAACAGGTGCCATTGAAATTAATGTAATTTTGCTTGTTGGGCGTTTTTCATGCGTTTTTATGTGCGTTTTATGAGCTGAGAACGCTCAGGTGTGACTGCAGCCTGAAAGTAACGGGGAGTGCAAGCGCGTCCCGCGTTTTGTGGCGATTCGGAATCGCCGGTAGAATTGCGGCAATTTCTGCCCACGATCTGGAACGCCATGGTGTGAACAGAGCCTTATAGGCCACCAGTGGAAGCCCCAAGAAAATTTTGAAACGGAGCCCTGTGATTTCTAGTTACACCCCTGATCCTGCACCAATCATGTTAGTGATTGTATGTTAGTATTAGTATTAGTTAGTTGGTATGTTAGTGTTGGGCTCATTTCACACTGCCGCGACTTGCGGGCGCGATTTTGCCGTGATTTCAGGGAATGCTATGGACCTCAACTCGCATCAAAGTTGGGCCAAAGTAGTGCAGGGACTACTTTGAAGTCGCACAGATATGAATGGTTATGATTGGCAATCATGGGGTACGACTCTGATGTCCAAAGTCGCAGGAAAAGTCGCACAAGTGTGAAAGGGGCCTTAGCAGCAGCAGCCCGGGTCCAAACACTTATCATTGCAATGCAGTGATAATTGAGCTTGGTTGCTACTGATAAGTGCCGCTGATCAGTTTTTGATGACTCAGCGATTTTATTTTGTACAAGTGTACTAGCGGCTGCCAACTTCTAGTTTAAACAGCATTACAAGTTATTAACACGATCACAATGGTATTTCTTTACAACTATTACACATGACATCATCCTGTCAGAATGTGTTGCAGCTTCTCTGCCAAATGAATCATCAGCATACACAGATGTCACATGCTAATGTTCCCGAGAACTTGAATGACTTGCGTTCCTACCGGAGTGTGCGCCGTACAGGGGAGAAGGCGATCGGCCAGCAAGGAGTTCCTCCACTATAAGGACCTGTTTAGATCCACGCTTGTATGTAGAGATAGGCAGGTGCGTCATGATGCGTCATTGTGCGTTTCCTTTGTGCGTTGGCATGCGTTATTAATGCACATTGATGCAGGTTTCCAATGCGTATTTGAAATTAAGTGGTGTTCCGGCCGCAATTATACTTTTTCAAAAAAAATATCCCTATAATACACAAGCTTAATGTATTCTAGTAAAGTCAGTCTGTAAACTAAGGTCTGTTTTGCTAGTTTATAGCAGTAGTTTGTTATTTTATAAACTTACAGCAGGCCGTGGCCATCTTAAGTGTGGGCATCTGAAGCCAGACTGTATTTCTTCCTGGATCTCATCCTTGCAGATCTCGCACATGCTCAGTGCAGCACAAGCAGTGTAATAGGTTTCAGGTCAGGTTTCCATAGCAATGGCAGTTTCAGAGGAAGTTGCCGCCTCTTCCCAGAAGGCATTGCAAACAGGAAATGATGCGATGGGCCACGGCCAGGGAGGAGGAAGTGAAAAATGAATACAGCAGATATACAGTAGGTGCTGAGAAAATTTTTTTTTAAATATCCAATTTGTTTACAGTGCACAGTTTAGTGAGGGATGCTGAAGAGTTGTAAAAGTGGGTGGAACTCCACTTTAGGATTCGGGGTGGATAGAGTTAACGTGGTTGTAAAGCCATCTATATACCCAGTGAAGTGACTGGTCTTAGATGATACACAGAGAATAAACGAATCCTCCTAAAAAAGTTGTACCTGTTTATCTTTGGCTATCTGTCCTGTACATCCATTCAAAGTCCAGAATTTATATAGGACCTCTCAACCCTGGAAAGCTGGGGGCGGGGAGCGGAAATTACACTCTGTAGATCAGGGTTCTCAAACTGGCAGCCCTCCAGCTGTTGCGAAACTACAAGTCCCATCATGCCTCTGCCTGTGGGACTCATGCTTGTAACGGTCAGCCTTGCAATGCATCATGGGACTTGTAGTTTCGCAACAGCTGGAGGGCCGCCAGTTTGAGACCCCTGCTGTAGAGCTTAGTGAGGGGATCTCTAATGCCGCGTACACACGGGCGGGCTTTTCGACAGCAAAGGTCCGACAGAACGAAACCACCGGACAATCCGATCGTGTGTGGGCTTCATCGGACATTTGCTGTTGAAAAATCAGACGGACTTTAGATTTGGAACATGTTTCAAATCTTTCCGACGGACTCGAGTCCGATCGAAAAATCATCATATGCTAGTCCGACGGACAAAAAACAACGCTAGGACAGCTATTGGCTACTGGCTATCAACTTCCTTATTCTAGTCCCTTCGTACGTCATCACATTCAAACCAACGGACTTTTGAACGGACTTCAGGAATTTTGAACGGACTTTAGTCCCTTTGTGTGTGGGCAAGTCCGGTCGTTCGAATATCCGTAGTAATTCCGTCAAAAGTCCGTCGGACCTTTGATGTTGAAAAGTCCGCCCGTGTGTACACGGCATAAGAGCTGATGGGAGGAAAGGGACACACACCCCTTCACACAGCACACAGGAACAGAGCTGAGGCCGTCAATCACAGGCTGTGTGCTGGAGGTCCCTCTCCTGTCACCTTATTTTTTCTCTTGGTGTCAGGAAAACTTGTCAGAAGTGACTCATGCGGATAGCAGAGGAATGAGGCAGCAGAGAGAAATGACACTTTGTGCTTTGGATGGAGACAAGTACACACTATAGACCAGTGGTTCTCACCTCCTGTCCTCAGGGTCCACTAACAGGCCAGGTTTGCAAGATTACTGAAATACATCACAGGTGATATCATTTGCTGCTCAGTGATTGCAGTATTCTAGTCTGCATCTCCCCAAGGTAATACTTAAAATCTGGCCTGTTTAGTGGGCCCTGAGGACCGGAGTTGAGAACCTCTGATATAGAGGGATGTGCTTTGTTTGTATTTCATGTCTGAGATTTACAACCACTTTAACATCTATTGACCAAGGCTTGGTAAAGCAGAACTAAAGTTACCCTGTCACTAAATACAAGCAGGCAGGCTCTTTATTGCAGAAGAAACATGCAATGTCTCCTCTGCAATAAAATACATCTACTTACCTGCTGGCAGTGTTCGGCGTGTAAACTGAGCCACGCATACGCAGCTCAGCTTACTTCGGCGGCGCGGTCCCTGTGTGCCGGGATGACTCCTGTGCAGCAGTGATGTCATCCTGCGCCAGCCAATGAAGACGGTTGAAGACTAGCACCCAGAAGAAGATGCCGGTGCCGGCGAGCGATGGGGACCATTAAAGGAAAGGTAAGTAAAGCTCTGATTGAATACATGTTGCCAGCATGTTGCATGTTATATGCAGTGCCCTGAAAAAGTATTCATACCCCTTGAAATTTTCCACATTTTGTCATGTTACAACCAAAACCGTAAATGTATTTTATTGGGATTTTATGTGATAGACCAACACAAAGTGGCACATAATTGTGAAGTGGAAGGAAAATGATAAATGGTTTTCAAAATTGTTTACAAATAAATATGTGAAAAGTGTGGGGTATATTTGTATTCAGCCCCCCAGAGTCAATACTTTGTAGAACTTCCTTTCACTGCAATTTCAGCTGCAAGTCTTTTTGGGGATGTCTCTACCAGCTTTGCACATCTAGAGAGGGACATTTTTGCCCTTTCTGCTTTGCAAAATAGCTCAAGTTCTGTCAGATTGGATGAAGAGCATCTGTGAACAGCAATTTTCAAGTCTTGCCACAGATTCTCAATTGGATTTAGGTCTGGACTTTGACTGGGCCATTCTAACACATGAATATGCTTTGATCTAAACCATTCCATTGTAGCTCTGGCTGTATGTTTAGGGTCGTTGTCCTGCTGGAAGGTGAACCTCCTCCTAGAGTTGCCACCTCATCCTTTTAAACCCAAACACCTTTAAATTACACAGGTTCTGGGGCTTAATAAATGCAGATAAGGCACCAAGTGAGTTTAATTACCACCTTAATCAGCCACAGAACCCGTCTAATTAATATGTGTTCGGGTTTAAAGGGATGAGGTGGCAACCCTAGCTCCTCCCCAGTCTTAAGTCTTTTGCAGACTCTAATGCCCTGTACACACGAGCAAGTTTTGCCCTCGGAATAAAATCTGAAGGTTTTTACGATGGAGTTCCGACGGAATTCCGCTCAAGCTGTCTTGCATACACACGATCACACCAAAGTCCGACTGTCCAGAACGCGGTGATGTACAACACGTAAAACAGGACTAGAAAACGGAAGTTCAATAGCCAATAGCTTCCATCTCGTACTTGCTTCAGAGCATGCGTCGTTTTTTGTGCGTCGGAACAGCATACAGACAAGCGTTTTTTCCGATAGTAATTTGTTCCATCAGAAATATTTAAAACATGTTCTCTATCTAAGTCCATCTGAATTTTCGACAGAAAAAGTCTGATGAGGCCTACACACGGTTGGAATATACGATGAAAAGCTCCCATCGGACTCTTTCTGTTGGAAATTCCGCTCATGTCTACGCGGCATAACAGGTTTTCTTCTAAGATTGCCCTGTATTTGGCTCCATTCATCTTCCCATCAACTCTGACCAGCTTCCCTGTCCCTGCTGAAGAAAAGCATCCCCACAACATGATACTGCCACCACCATGTTTCACGGTGGGTATGGTGTGTTCAGGGTGATGTGCAGTGTTAGTTTTCCGCCACACATAGTGTTTTGTTTTTAGGCCAAAAAGTTCAATCTTGGTCTCATCTGACCAGAGCACCTTCTTCCACATGTTTGCTGTGTCCCCCACATGGCTTCTCACAAACTGCAAACAGGACTTCTTATGGCTTTCTTTCAACAATGGATTTCTTCTTCTCACTCTTCCATAAAGGCCAGATTTGTGGAGAGCATGACTAATAGTTGTCCTGTGGACAGATTCTCCCACCTGAGCTGTGGATCTCTGCAGCTCCTCCAGAGTTATCATGGGCCTCTTGGCTGCTTCTCTGATGAATGTTCTCCTTGCCCGGTCTGTCAGTTTAGGTGGACGGCCATGTCTTGGTAGGTTTGCAGACTGTCTAGTGTGTTCCTTGGCCTTCATGATTCTGTTTGTTCACTAAGGTTCAATAACAAACCTCTGAGGGCTTCACAGAACAGCTGTATTTATACTGAGATTAAATTACACACAGGTGGACTCTATTTACTAATTAGGTGACTTCTGAAGGCAATTGGTTCTGCTAGATTTTAGTTAGGGGTATTGGAGTAAAGGGGGCTGAATACAAATGCACACCACATTTTTATCATTTATCATTTTCCTTCCACTTAACAATTATGTGCCACTTTGTGTTGGTCTATCACATAAAATCCCAATAAAATACATTTACGTTTTTGGTTGTAACATGACAAAATGTGGAAAATTTCAAGGGGGATGAATACTTTTTCAAGGCACTGTTTTGCTGCAGTGCTATGGACTTCTCTGTAGAAAAAAAAGGGACATGTTATATTTTTCAAAACAAGCTCCAGTGCAGAGACGGGACTTGGCACTGTTTTTATTATAGGGAACCTGGACATCTTAGTGCGGTTTAGTTGGTTCTGCCGGCTCACGATCATTACTAGAGCGTTGACAGCTCGGTCTCTTTGCTGGGAGAGAATCAGTGAGAATATTCTCAGCTCAGAAACCTCTTCCTCCCATGGATCCATAAGTGCGGTATGTGGGCATTAAAACCCACCATCTTTGCTGCCGCACATTTGTATTACATGTGCAGCAAGAGGTTAAAGGAGAATGTGTTCTCGGTATGATTTGGTTGAGCTGCCAAAATTCATTAAAAAGCCCAACTCCGGGCAAAAAAAAAGTTTTCCATGCACTGAGGCTGTGCCCACACTGCATGGGTCAACTGCTCATTTGTGTCTAGGGGATTGAAGAAAGCTTATACTCACCCAATCCCGCACTCTACCTGCAAACAGTTTCCCCCCCCCCGTGATCCAGCAGTGGACTGTTCCTGAGGTCCTCACGTCCAGAGCAGGTCTATGGGCGTGATGACATCACTAACAGTCTACCGCACAAGACTGCTGGGACCGTGGGGGGGGGGGGGCAGGAGCCACAGGAACCAGTCTTGTGCGGGGAGGATCGGAGAATTAGGTAGGTATATATCTGCTCTCCAATCCCCTAGACCTGGGGGTCTCCAAACTTTCTGAACAAAGAGCCAGTTTACTGTCGAGGCTTTAGAGGGGCCATACTGTGGTCAGTGGGAAGAAAACACTATGGTGTTGGTGAGAGCAAACAGTGCCCCAGTATTGGTTTTAGTAGAAGGAATAGTTCCATATTGTTGGTATCAGTGGAAGGAATAGTGCCCCATCATTGGTGTCTGTGGGAAGAATGGTGCCCCATCATTGGTGTCTGTGGGAAGAATGGTGCCCCATCATTGGTGTCTGTGGGAGGAATGGTGCCCCATCATTGGTGTCTGTGGGAGGAATGGTGCCCCATCATTGGTGTCTGTGGGAGGAATGGTGCCCCATCATTGGTGTCTGTGGGAGGAATGGTGCCCCATCATTGGTGTCTGTGGGAGGAATGGTGCCCCATCATTGGTGTCTGTGGGAGGAATGGTGCCCCAACATTGGTATCTGTGGGAGGAATGGTGCCCCATCATTGGTGTCTGTGGGAGGAATGGTGCCCCACCATTGGTGTCTGTGGGAGAAATAGTGCCCCATTATTGGCGTCAGTGGATTGCATGGTGCCCCATAGGCCGGATAACGGGAAACAAAGGGCCACATTCAGCCTGCGAACCACAGTTTGGAGACTACTGCCCTAGACAAAAATGAGCTTTTGACCTGTGCAGTGCGGGCACAGCCCCACTGCATGGGAAAACTTTTTTTTTGCACTGAGTTGGGCTTTAAAATTGATAAACTATACCAGATTAATTTTTTTACCAGATATTGCTTTCCAAGATAAATTTCCCAGATAAATTATAATGAGAGGGTGCTGTTCCAATTTGGCTGGAGATGGTGGAATGTTTCCTGTGGTGTCCATAGACTCCCTCTCAATCAGTCTCTTCACAACCTTTTTAACAAAGAGATTCCGTATCAGGGAACTCCTTCAAATATCCTATAGGATATCTGTGCTAAAACATATAAATTACAAATGAGCAGCTGTTTAAGCAATCTGTGACACTAGATGCAAGAATTATGATAAATATATGAAGCGGCACTTAAAAATTAAGTTCAATATTGTGAAAACACAAAAATAAATAAATATAATGACATCAAACTTATTAGGTAAAAAAAGGTACATAAAGAAATCACACCAAATATGTATGTCCATAAAATCTTCTGTTAAAAAAAAATATGTATGTCCATAAGAGCCCATGCACAAGGGCTCCTTCTTCTCCCCTGACCACCAGTGTAGGGAGGCACTTCTCTACTGATCACCAATGTAAGAGAGTACTTCTCCCACTGACCACCAATGTAAGAGAGTACTTCTCCCACTGACCACCAATGTAAGAAAGGCCTTCTTCCACTGACTACCAATGTAAGTTTTTTTTTTCCCTTTGACCACCAATGTAAGAGGGTCCTTCTTCCACTGACCACCAATGTAAGAAGATCCTTCTCCCACTGACCACCAATGAAAGAGGGTCCTTCTCCCACTGACCACCAATGCAAGAGAGTCTTTCTCTCACTGACTACCAATGTAAGGTTTTTTTTTTTCCTTTGACCACCAATGGAAGAGGGTCCTTCTCCCACTGACCACTAATGTAAGGGGTAGTTTCTTGACCACCATGTAAAAGAGACCATCTTCCACTGATCATCAATGTAATAGGGTCCTTCTCCCATTGACCACCAATGAAAGAAGGTCCGTCTGCCACTGACCACCAATGAAAGAGCGTCCTTCTCCCACTGACCACCAATGTAAAAGGGTCCTTCTTCCACTGACCACCAATGAAAGAGGGTCCTTCCATTGATCACCAATGTAACCAATGTAAGAGAGTCCTTCTGCCACTGACTACCAATGTAATGCCGCGTACACACGACCGGACTCTCCGTCAGAATAGACTCCGACGGTCTTTCCGACGGAGTTCCACGGAGTTCCGCTGAAATGGACTTGCCTACACACGATCACACCAAAGTCCGATAGTTTAGAACGCAATGACGTAGGAGGGGACTAGAAAAAGGAAGTTCAATAGCCAGTAGCCAATAGCTGCCTTTGCTTTGTTTTTGGTCCATCGGAATAGCGTACAGACGAGCAGTTTTCCCTATAGGAACTGTCTCAGTCGGAAAGATTTGAAACATGTTCTATTTCTAGGTCCATCAGAATTTTAGAAAGAAAAAGTCAGATGAAGCCCACACGCGATCGGAATGTTTCCATCGGACCTTTTCTGCCGTAAAGTCCGGTCGTGTGTACGCGGCATAAGAGAGTCCTTCTCCCACGGACCGCCAATGTAAGAAAGGCCATCTTCCAATGAATACCAATGTAAGGGTTTTTTTTTCTCTTTGACCACCAATGGAAGAGGGTCCTTCTTCCACTGACCATCAATGTAAGTGGGTCCTTCTCCCACTGACCACCAATGTAAGAGGGTCCTTCTCCCACTGACCATCAATGTAAGAGAGTTCTTCTCCCACCGACCATCAATGTAAGAGAGTTCTTCTCCCACCGACCATCAATGTAAGAGAGTTCTTCTCCCACCGACCATCAATGTAAGAGAGTTCTTCTCCCACCGACCATCAATGTAAGAGAGTTCTTCTCCCACCGACCATCAATGTAAGAGAGTTCTTCTCCCACTGACCATTAATGTAAGAGAGTTCTTCTCCCACCGACCATCAATGTAAGAGAGTTCTTCTCCCACCGACCATCAATGTAAGAGAGTTCTTCTCCCACTGACCATTAATGTAAGAGAGTTCTTCTCCCACCGACCATCAATGTAAGAGAGTTCTTCTCCCACTGACCATTAATGTAAGAGAGTTCTTCTCCCACCGACCATCAATGTAAGAGAGTTCTTCTCCCACCGACCATCAATGTAAGAGAGTTCTTCTCCCACCGACCATCAATGTAAGAGAGTTCTTCTCCCACCGACCATCAATGTAAGAGAGTTCTTCTCCCACCGACCATCAATGTAAGAGAGTTCTTCTCCCACTGACCATTAATGTAAGAGAGTTCTTCTCCCACCGACCATCAATGTAAGAGAGTTCTTCTCCCACCGACCATCAATGTAAGAGAGTTCTTCTCCCACTGACCATTAATGTAAGAGAGTTCTTCTCCCACTGACCACCAATGTAAGAGGGTCCTTCTCTCACTGACCATCAATGTAAGAGAGTTCTTCTCCCACCGACCATCAATGTAAGAGAGTTCTTCTCCCACCGACCATCAATGTAAGAGAGTTCTTCTCCCACCGACCATCAATGTAAGAGAGTTCTTCTCCCACCGACCATCAATGTAAGAGAGTTCTTCTCCCACCGACCATCAATGTAAGAGAGTTCTTCTCCCACCGACCATCAATGTAAGAGAGTTCTTCTCCCACTGACCATTAATGTAAGAGAGTTCTTCTCCCACCGACCATCAATGTAAGAGAGTTCTTCTCCCACCGACCATCAATGTAAGAGAGTTCTTCTCCCACTGACCATTAATGTAAGAGAGTTCTTCTCCCACCGACCATCAATGTAAGAGAGTTCTTCTCCCACTGACCATTAATGTAAGAGAGTTCTTCTCCCACCGACCATCAATGTAAGAGAGTTCTTCTCCCACCGACCATCAATGTAAGAGAGTTCTTCTCCCACTGACCATTAATGTAAGAGGGGCCTTCTTTCACTGACCATCAATGTGAGGGAACATCACAATTTTAATGGTCTTTGTTCTTTTCCTGCACATAATTTTCATTTTTTTAATTTCAATATTATTTTGTTGTATAGAACAGCTGTGGGTGTCGGATATGCCAAGTTCCCCGCTTTTCTTTAATTTATTCTTATATATCAACTTACTGTCCATAATAATGTTCAATCAATATACGTTTATTGCGATTTTTTTTTTTTACCAAAAATATGTAGAAGAATACATATCGGCCTAAACTGAGGAAAAAAATTGGGATATTTATTATAGCAAAAATTAATAAATGTGTTATTTTTTTTTCAAAATTGTCAGTCTTTTTTTGTTTATAGCGCAAAAAATAAAAAACGCAGAGGTGATCAAATACCCCCAAAAGAAAGCTCTATTTCCGCGTACACACGATCGGACTTCTCGCCGGAAAAAGACATGACGGCTTTTCCGACGGGATTCCGCTCAAGTTTGTCTTGCATACGCACGGTCACGCAAAAATTCGCTGACGTACAACACTACGACGAGCCGAGCCGAGAAGTTCAATGCTTCCGAGCATGCGTCAAATCAATGCTTTCGAGCATGCGTAGGAATTTTGCGCGTCGGAATTGCCAAAGACGATCGCATTTTTGGATAGGAACTTTTCCCGACCTAAAAAATTGAGAACCTGCTCTCAATCTTTTGCTGGCTGGAATTTGGCCAGCAAAAGTCCGATGGAGCATACACACGGTCGCATTTTCCGATGGAAAACTCTCGTTTGTCCTTTGCGGGCCGGGCCGACATTCCGATTGTGTGTGATCGAATGAGGTGATCAAATACCACCAAAAGAAAGCTCTATTTGTGGGGGGGAGAAAAAAATGATCAAAATTTAATTTGTGTACAGTGTCGCATGACCGTGCAATTGTCATTCAAAGTGTGACAGCGCTGAAAGCTGAAAATTGGCCTGGACAGCAAGGGGGTTAAAAATGCCCTGTATTGAGGTGGTTAACTTGTAAGCAACAAATGTCAAAAAGAGGCTTAGGCGTGAAAGGGTTAAAAACTATTACAGGTTATCAGTTTAAAGCCTAAGTGCAGCCAAAAACACATAGATCAGCATAAGGGACATAAATGATAGTTACTACTGTATGTCCCTTGTGTTGATTCGTCTTCTTTTAGTATTGATCCATTAGGACATCCTCCATGCTTTATGACTCAGGGATATGCAATTAGCGGACCTCCAGCTGTTGCAGAACTACAAGTCCCATGAGGCATAGCAAGACTCTGACAGCCACAAGCATGACACCCAGAGGCAGAGCATGATGGGACTTGTAGTTTTGCAACAGCTGGAGGTCCGCTAATTGCATATCCCCGCTTTATGTGATTCTGTATTTGATCTAAGCGGTTGCATCACACAAAATCCCCCCGACATCCATTACCAAATACACATACAGTATAATTATGCAGTGCTATTTGCCATTGCACACCATCTCAGTTATGAACTTCAATGAACTGACATTGTTTTCTGCTACATATCAATATTGTGACATAAAAGACACAATGTGAATACAAATATTTCCAAAACAAACAATGATCCCTTTTGGTGAATCTCCACCATAAATAATGGTGTGAACAGGCACTCCTAAGAATGTGTATATAGTCATATCAGGACCCAACCAATTAAATCACATTCCTCTTTCCACTGCAAACACATATAATCGCACTGCAAGCACACTAAACATATGCAGCGCATGCAGAGATTGTGGAACCCTTAGAGCCCCTTCACACTGGGGCGGGGTCGGCGTCAAAACGCTGCTATTATTAGCGGCGTTTTACCGTCGGTATTCGGCCGCTAGCGGGGCGGTTTTACCAACCGCTAGCGGCCGAGAAAGGGTTAAATACAACCGCAAAGCGCCTCTACAGAGGCGCTTTGCCGGCGGTATAGCCGCGCCGTCCTATTGATTTCAATGGGCAGGAGCGGTAAAGGAGCGGTTTACACTCCGCTCCTTCACCGCTCTGAAGATGCTGCTGGCAGGACTTTTTTTACCGTCCTGCCAGCGCATCGCTCCAGTCTGAAAGCCCTCGGGGTTTCACACTGGAATGAAAGCAGCGGCACTTTCGGGTCGGTTTGCAGGCGCTATTATTAGTGCAATAGCGCCTGCAAACCGCCCCAGTGTGAAAGGGCTCTTAGGGCCCTTTCACACTGGTTCGCTTAAAAATTAGAAATGCATAGTGCGTTTTTATCGCATTTTTACCACTTCGTCTCCGGAAAGGTTGACCCCCCCCCCCTTCATGACCAGGCCATTTTTTTGCGATAGGGTGCTGCATTAATTTACCTGACAATTGGGCGGTCGTGTGACGCTGTACACAAATCATATTTATGTCATTTTTTTTCCCCACAAATAGAGCTTTCTTTTGGTGGTATTTGATCACCACTGTGGTTTTTATTTTTTTGCGCTATAAACAAAAAAAGAACGACAATTTTGAAAAAACAAAAGCTATATTTTTTACTTTTTGCTATAGAACACATCCAATAAAAAAAAATGTAAAAAAAAAACGAATTTCTTCAACAGTTTAGGCCAATATGTATTCTGCTACATGTTTTTGGTAAAAATAATAATAATAATGTATCGGGTTTGTCTTATTATTTCCCTTGAAATAAATAAATAAAAACTTTTCTGTTAAAAATAAATAAATAATTCCAATAAGCGTATATTGATTGGTTTGCACAAAAGTTATAGCGTCTACAAACTACGGGATAGATTTATGGAATTTTTATTTATTTTTTACTAGCAGAACTGCGATATTTTGTGGTGGACAAATCAGACACTAAGAGCCCCTTTCACGCTGACAGCGTGGGGGCGACGGCAGTAAAGGGCCGCTAGTTTCATCGGCGCTTTGCCGTTGGCAGCTATGACTAAGCACTGTTAAGTGTGAAACGCGTCAGCTCATTTGTCCCATTTTTTGCTGTGGCTTATATTTGTTGGACTTACTAATAAAGGCTATATTCTGGAGTGCGGCTGTCCAGAACTTCCTTTTTGCCTCATGTTACCGTTGTTTTAGAGGTGCTTTTCAGCCGCTAGTGGGGCACTCTTAACCCCTGCTAGCGGCTGAATAAAGGCTTCAAAGCGTTGCTGCTGAGGCGCTTTGCAGGTGCTTTGGCGCCGCTGCCCATTGATTTCAATGGGCAGGGCGCTTTAGGAGTCGTGTATACACCGCTCCTAAAGCGCCTTAAAGATGCTGCTTGTAGGACTTTTTTTGACATCCTGCCAGCGTAGCGCCCCAGTGCAGATGAGGAATTTTTCAGGAGCTTTACAGGCACTATTTTTTAGCTCTAAAGCGCCTGAAAACGCCTCCAGTGTGAAAGGGGTCTTAGTGACACTTTATTTGGGCACCAGTGAAACTAATACAGTGGAACCTCGGATTGCGAGTAACGCGGTTAACGAGCACTGTATTTTTAAAAATCGTAATTTGGTCTGTGAGTCTTGTCTCGCAAAACGAGCATGATTCAGGTCAAATCGTGTGCAGTACCACCTGAGGAGGGGGGTGCCAGAGCCAAGCGGTGCCGAGCGGTGCCGATCAGAAATGCATGGAAAGGCCCGAGGACAGCTCGGCTGACCTTAGCAAACCTTGGGAACGGTGTTTTTATGAGGTTTGCCGAGGTCAGCCGAGGTGTCCTCGGGCCTTTCTGGCCATTTTCGAGGCTCTCCGACGCCCCCCCCACCTCTGGCCGCATGCGGTATTGCACGCCATTGAAGTCAATGCGGAACAAATTATTTTCGGTTCCATTGACTTCAATGGGGAAACTCGCTTTGATATGCGAGTACTTTGGATTACGAGCATTCTCCTGGAACAGATTATGCTCGTAATCCGAGGTTCCACTGTACAGTGATTAGTGCTAAAAATATGCACTGTCACTGTACTTATGACACTGGCAGGGAAGGGGTTAGCATCAGGGCGATCAAAGGGTTAAATGTGTTCCTAGGGAGTGCTTGCTAACTGTGGGGGAGCTGCATGTACTACCTTGTTTCCCCGAAAATAAGACCTAGCGTGATTGTCGGTGATGGCTGCAAAATAAGCCCTACCCCCTAAATAAGCCCTACCCTGTTTCCCTGAAAATAAGCCCTACCCTGAAAATAAGACCTACAAGGACTTTAACTAGGGCTTATTTGGGGGGTAGGGCTTATATTGCAGCCATCACCAACAATCACACTAGGTCTTATTTTCAGGGAAACAGGGTATGGGAAGGCAGAGATGCGTGTTCCTGCTTAGCAGAAACACAGGATCACCACCTTTTCTACTAACAGAATGATGATCTGCCTTGTTTACATCGGCAGACCGCAGGGGGGAGGGTGCAAACAAGTGGAACTTCCCCTTTTGGGTGAAGCCTCACTTTAATCTGCATCATAAATGCTTGCACAGTGCTTTCCGTGTATTCCATGTATTATTTTCTGTATGGAATGAATCTGGAACGCAGCAAAACGCATTTAAATGCACAAAAAAAAACGCACTGGAAGGCACATTGTCTTGAGATTTTTCAAGTGTGAAAATTTAAAAAAAGGAAAAAACTCACTGGAATGCATTATCAAAACCCATTAAAAAAACACAGGTAAGCCCCGGTTCACACTGATGTAACGCAGGAAATGCAGCGATTCCTGTGCGTTTCCCGCACTGCATAGCAATTCCCGCTGTGTTCCTGCAATCTGCTGTGGGTGTCAATTAAATGTTAACGACACCCCAAAAGCAGCTTGCAAAACGGCAGTGCGTATGCCTGAACCGGGATCTCATTGGTCCGATTCCAGTGCAAACAAAATAAGCTGCCTGCACCTTAAGCCTGGGTTCACACTAGCGCGATCTCAGAGATCGCATGTGATTCGCACCCGATCACATGCGATATCTGAGCAATGAGAGTTGGGCCATACAGTTGTACGGCTGAATTACCATTGGATTCGCAAAGAACATAGCGCAGGGACTTGTTTTTATACCGCACTAGAATCAGATCGCATGGATGTTCTCACCTATGCAATCCGATTCCTGTGCAAGTTTGCACTGCGATCTATGAACTAAACTGGGGGTGTCAGTGTTCATGACACCTGCAGCGGTTCGCAGAAGGCAGTGTGAACTGCCTGCGGTAGAGGAGCGATGTGGGAACCGGCGCTGGAATCGCACTCGTGTGAACCCTGGCTTAGGGCCCTTTCATACTGATATGACGAACCAAAGATGCAGCACGCAGGACTTTTCAAAGCGCACCGCAGCAAAGTGGTGTGAAAAATTACATAGAATTTAAAGGGAAACATTTTTCCTGCGTTTTTATTAACACAGGAAAAATGTTTCCCTTTTAAATTCTATGAGATTTTTCACACAACTGCGCTGTGGTGTGGTTTTTTTAAAAGTCCTACACCAAAAGCTTCCCATTGAAATGAATGGAAATTGCGGCAAAATCGCAGTAAAAACGCACCCGTGATTTGCGTTGTTGTGTAGTAATGGGGTGTAATATGCCCTTATCTGTGTCTCCTCCATGGGGGGGGGGGGGGGGGGGCAGTGATGACATCACATAGGTGATCCCAGATCTGAGCTCCTGTAGGAATATGACCCCCCCCCCCCATGTGAATTAATAATACTGGGGGGTGAATTAATAATGATGGGGGGGTGTGAATTAATAATTGGGGGGAGAATTAATAATGATGGGGGTGAATTAATAATGGGGGTAAATTAATAATGGGGGGTGTGAATTAATAAGGGGGGGGTGAAATAATAATGGGGGGGATTAAAATAATGATGGGGTGAATTAATGATGGGAGGTGTGAATTAACAAGGGGGGACATTAATAATGGGGGTGAATTAGTAATGTGGGGGGGGTGAATTAAATAATGATGGGTGAATTAATAATGGGGGGTGAATTAATAATGATGGGGGGGTGAATTAATAACGATGGGTGAATTAATAATGGGAGGTGAATTAATAAGGAAGGGTGAATTAATAATGGGAGGTGAATTTATAATGGGGGGTGAATTAATAACAATGTGTGTGAATTAATAATTATGGGGGGTGAATTAATAATGGTAGGAGGTGAATTAATGACAATGGGGTGAATTAATAATGGGGGGTGAAAGAATAATGGTGGGTGTAAATTAATAATGATGGGGGTGAATTAATAAGGGAGGTAAATTAATAATGATGGGGGGTGAATTAATAATGGGGGGTGAATTAATAATGGGGGGTGAATTAATAATGATGGTGGGGGGTGAATTAAAAATAATGGGGGAGGTGAATTAATAATGGGGGGAAGGTGAATTAATATTGATGGGTGAATTAATAATGGGGGTGAATTAATAATAACAATGGGGGGGTGAATATTTAATGATGGTGGGGGGGTGAATTAATAATGATAGGGGGGTGAATTGATAATGATGGTGGGGGGTGAATTAATAATAATGGGGGGTGAATTAATAAGGGGGGTGAATTAATAATGATGGGGGGTGAATTAATAATGCGGGGGTGAATTAATAATGATAGGGGGGTGAATTAATAATGGTGGGGGGTGTGTGAATTAATAATAATGGGGGGGGTGAATTAATAATAGTAATGATGGGGGGGTGAATTAGTACTAATAATGGGGGGTGAATTAATAATAATGGGGTGGTGAATTAATAATAATAATGGGGGGTGAATTAATAATAATGGGGGGGGTGAATTAATAATAGTAATGATGGGGGGGGTGAATTAGTAATAATAATGGGGGGGGTGAATTAATAAGGGGGGTGAATTAGTAATAATAATGGGGGGGTGAATTAATAATAATGGGGGGGGTGAATTAATAATAATAATGGGGGGTGAATTAATAATAATGGGGGGGTAAATTAATAATAATAATGATGGGGGGGTTGAATTAATAATAATTATGGGGGTGAATTAATAAGGGGGGTGAATTAATAATAATGGGGGGGGATGAATTAATAATAATAAGGGGGGGGATGAATTAATAATAATAAGGGGGGGATGAATTAATAATAATAAGGGGGGGGGTGAATTAATAATAATGGGGGGGGGATGAATTAATAATAATAAGGGGGGGGTGAATTAATAATAATGATGATGGGGGGGTGAATTAATAATAATGGGGGGGGATGAATTAATAATAATAAGGGGGGGGGTGATTGCAGACAACTCTGACATCCCAGTTTGGAGCTGAGATTTACAAGGGAAGAGCGGGCGAGACCAAGTCCATCCCGGGAGGGGGGGAGGCCGGCTGCAGCCCGGACAATGCCGCTGGTTATAAAGTCATATAATGCGGGATTACTGACACCTCCCGATTTACGATCCTCGCCCGGCCCGGTGTGGGGGTGGGATCGGATCCGGAGCGGCTGTGCTGGAGGGAGAAGGTGTCCGGGGGCAGAGCGGACCCCCCTCCGGGCGGAGTGGTAGGTTCCATTTAAAGAGTCGGTGTGGTGTGTGCCGTGTCCTCTGTAGAGCCGGCTGTGTGTGTCCTGCAGATCATCCCACCATGCGGCTCTGTGTCCTCTCCTGTCTCCGCAGGACAACATCCTCCAAATGATGGACGACAACAAGCAGCTGGCCCTCCGCATCGATGGGGCCATCCAGTCCGCCAGCCAGGAGGTCACCAACCTGCGTACCGAGCTGACCGCCACCAACCGGAGACTGGCCGAGATCAACAGCGGGGGGGAGAGCATGGAGAACAACCAGCACGGCACCACAGGTAAGGGGACACCTACCTACCTACTCACTCTATATACCTACCTACCCACCCTATATACCTACCTACCCATCCATATACATACCTACCTACATATCCATATACCCACCCCCACTGAAACCCGGGGAACTGTGATACAACACCTTCATCATCCCCATCAGTGTCCCCCCCTCATCATCCCCTCCTCACTTCACTGTATGTGAGCAACTACAAATCATCATCCTTATCTTCTTCATCCTCATCCTCCTCATCATCCCTTCAACCCAGTGTCCCCCAACATCATCCTAACTTCACTGTATATAAGCCACATGGAGAGAGCAACTACAAATCATCCTCATCTTCCTCCTCCTTATCATCATTTGCTTCCTCATCCTTACCTTCATCCTCATCATCCCCTCCATCAATGCCCCCCCTCCCACCCCCACACATCATCCCCATCCCAACTTCACTGATTGTGAGCCATATGGAGAGAGCAACTACAAATAATCATCATTATCCTCATCTTTTTCATCTTCTTCATTATCATTGTCATCCTTATCTTCATCATCCCTTCCATCAGTGTCCCCCAACATCATCGCCTCCTAACGTCACTATATGTGACCCACATGGAGAGGGCAAGTACAAATCTCCGTCCTTATCCTCATCTCCGTCCTTATCCTCATCTCCGTCCTTATCCTCATCTCCGTCCTTATCCTCATCTCCGTCCTTATCCTCATCTCCGTCCTTATCCTCATCTCCGTCCTTATCCTCATCTCCGTCCTTATCCTCATCTTCCCCTCCATCAGTGTCCTCCAACATCATCCTCATCAATTCCTAACGTCACTGTATGTGAGCCACATGGAGGGAGCAACTACAAATCATCTTCATCCTTCTCCCCATCATCCTTCTCATCCTGTCTATTGATATTACCGCTTATCATCCTCATCACACCCCTGACTTTTAAGTTGGATAGAGAGAGCAACTACAGTATCTCCTCCCCATCCTCGTTACCTTCATACTCATTACCATCTCATCCTCTTCACATCCTAACTTTACTTTTATAGGAGCCACATGGAGAAAGAGGCTACACCACATCATCCTCCTCATCTTTGCCATCTCAATCAGTGTTCCCCCATATCATCCTCATCACCTCCTAACTTTACTGTGTGTAAGCCATATGGAGAGAGGAACTACAATACTTCATACTCATCCTCATCCTCTCTTCATCAGTGTGTCCCCACATCATCCTCCTTGTCCCTTCCAGTACTGTTACCTCCCCAACACTGCAATTCCATTCACTGATCTGCTGGAACTAACAATATCAGCTGTGTATAAACCACATGGCGGGAGCAGCTACACCGTACCATCCTCATCCTCACCCCCTTCATCCTCACCCCCTTCATCCTCACCCCCTTCATCATCATTCTCATCCCTTGCATTACAGTTACCCAATGCTATACTCTGGTCTGCTTGTAGTAACTTTGCTGTGTGGGGCCCGGGGCCCCTTTCCTTTATACAATGGGTGAGCTGCTAATCGCAGTCTGTTCAGTTATAAGATGCATATTGTAAATGCACAGAGCTCCATCTCCCCGGATCATAAATATGATATAAACCTGGGGAGAGAAGTACCCGTGTGTACACAGCGCTGTATACCCCACTTATTGGTGTGTTTGGGAATAGGTGCCCCAGAGGTTCTCTTACTGTTATGTATATCCAGGCTGGGCACCGAAGCTGACAATCCCCCCGGGGTGACTGACAGGAAAGTCAACAGCATCTCTGTCATTTGGATACATTTGTGGCTTCCTTAAGGACAAATAACACAGCTGTCTTTTCTATGTGGTTTTATCCAGTGAATAGGATTGGAGGGGACTGCTGGAGGATATTCTTTATTTCTTTTATTAAAAAAAAGTAACTTAGGAGGAGTTTACTGTCACTCAGCAGCTACCTATACGTTTGGTCTATATCTCCCCGAATTCACTACATTTACTGTATGTGTGTGATCCACAGGGGTGTCCATCTCCACCACCTCATCATTGGTGCCCCACATTACAATGCCATACACAGGGCTGTTGCTGGTTCTGACTTTGGTGTGTGTGTGTGTGTGAGCCACATGGAGGTGCAGCTACACCACATCTTCCTTATCTTCATTACTAGTCATCACCACCCCAAATTGTTGTGCCATAGACTGCTACTGTCCAGTGTGAGCCATGTGAGTGCACAGATACCCCACTTCATCACCATCAATGCAATTATCCTTGTTCACCCCTTCATAATCCCTACACAGCCATGTCATAGACTGCGACGAGTGTGCAGATACCCCACTTCACCACCATCAATGTAATTCTCCATGTTCAACACCACCTTCACTTCATAATCCCTCCACCAGTGTTACCCCACACTGCTGTAGACTGCTACTGTCCATTGTGGCCCACATGAGTGTGCAGATACCCCACTTCACCACAGCAATGTAATTATCCTTGTCCATCACCACTTCATAATTCCTACACTGCCGTGTTATAGACTGCTACTGTCCAGTGTGAGCCACATGAGTGTGCAGATACCCAACTTCACCACCATCAATACAGAGAAAATAAATCACCGCTCAGGAGAACTTGCTTTCAGGTGTGTGTTAGTGAATCCTTCAGAGGAGAGGAGTCCCAGGTGCTGGCTAAATGCAAATTGAAGCAAGGTTTGAAACAGGAAAATCTGGATGCCGCACACCGGATAAAGTTGAAAACATCTTCTTTATTGTAAAACTTGGATCATAAAAAACAGGACAATCAGGCGGGTGGTACAGACACAGCTGACGCGTTTCGCGCTCTAGTTCGAGTGCTTACTCATAGCTACACAGTGTCTGTACAACCCGCCTGATTGTCCTGTTTTTTATGATCCAAGTTTTACAATTTTCCTGTTTCAAACCTTGCTTCACCACCATCAATGTAATTACCCTTTTCCAACACCACCTTCATCACGTCCTATTACCCCCTCCCACCAGTGTTACCCCACACTGGATGGTATAGACTGCTACTGTCCAGTGTGAGCCACATGAGTGTGCAGATACACCACCATCAATGTAATTATCCTTGTCCAACACCACCTTCATCATGTCCTATTTCCCCCTCCCACCAGTGTTACCCCACACTGGATGGTATAGACTGCTACTGTCCAGTGTGAGCCACATGAGTGTGCAGATATCCTACTTCACTACCTTCAATGCAATTTTCCTTGTTCAACACCACCTTCGCCACTTCATAATCTCTCAATCAGTGTTACCCCACACTGCCATTCTGTAGACTGTTATATTAAGCCACATGAGTGTGCAGATACCCCACTTCACCACCATCAATGTAATTATCCTTGTTCATCACCACCTTCATAATCCCTCCACCAGTGTTACCTTACACTGCCGTGTCATAGACTGCTACTGTCCAATGTGAGCCACATGAGTGTGCAGATACACCACCATCAAAGTAATTATCCGTGTTCAACACCACCTTCACCACTTCACAATCCCTCCACCAGTGTTACCCTACACTGCCGTTCCATAGACTGTGCTACTGTCCACCATCAATATAATTATCCTTGTTCATCACCACCTTCATAATCCCTCCACCAGTGTTACCCTACACTGCCGTTCCATAGACTGTGCTACTGTCCACCATCAATGTAATTATCCTTGTTCATCACCACCTTCATAATCCCTCCACCAGTGTTACCCTACACTGCCGTTCCATAGACTGTGCTACTGTCCAGTGTGAGCCACATGTGTGCAGATACCCCACTTCACCACCATCAATGTAATTCTCCATGTTCAACACCACATTCACCACTTCATAATCTTTGTTTCCCTAATTTGCAGTGTGAGATACTGTGCTACTGTACTGTGAGTGTCCTGCTACCTCACTTCACCACCGTCAATGTAATCATCCTTGTCCAACATCACCTTCACCAATTCACAATCCCTCCGTCAATGTTCCTGTGCTTTGCCATGCTGTAGACACTGCTAACTTTTTATGCTGACTGTTGTGTGAGAGCCACATAGGGGTGTAGCTACACCACTTCCCCACCATTGCCTTTATTATCCTCCTCGATACTGCAATGAAATAGACTGTGCCGGTGTGCATGTGTCACATGGGTTTGTAGCTACATCATCCTCCTCATCTTTATTATCCTCTTCACCCCTTCATCATCACTCTCCATCGGTGTCACCCACACTGCACCTCCATAGGCAGAGCTGCTAACGTGTTTCTTTGTATTCTATGTATCTTTAGTCTCTGTATACACAAACTTCAAGGATCCCACCACTGATAACTGACGCTGCAGTTTTGCTAGATGTTGGCAAGTTTTTAGTATGTCTTATGCTGGCTTTCCATAGGGCTGTATTCTAGAAGGATGCAAAATCAATGGATCAAAGATCAGTTCCTGTATTATTATTGGTATCTGTATTGCAAGGATCGTTGCATTGATGATCTGTTTGATCAGTTCTGTTCTAGCAAGCTGGTTGAATTTCCTAAATCGATAATGGTAGTCGTCATCGGTGACCTGGTAGACAGATCGTTGTGTTGGTTTGCACACCTGCTGTGTTCATTACTGGAGGCTCCAGGTTTTACTTTAGTGTTTTTTTTTTTTGTTTTGTTTGTTTTTTTTTTAAATTTTATTTGGTGTGAAGAATGAGGCAGGAAGAGTGAGACTCCAAGCAGAGCTGAGAATTACAAATGGGGGGGGGGGGGGGGAGATCTCGCCACTGGGATGCCTGAGAGCGGCAAGAATCCGGCCGGTCATTCCAGCGCAGGCATAGCTTGAATATCAATCTTTTTAGAGGGCTGATTCTCTGGTGTGTTTTTCCGCAGTTCTTTGTGTAGGTTTGCATAGTATCGAGCTGGGAATGTAGAATCTTTTTTCAGAGGTGCTTTGCTACAGATCTGATGCAGCCGAATGTGTTCCGTCCTGTCTGAGAGGAACCAGATCCACTGTATTCCCGGTGATTGGAAGGAACCCTCAAGTCATCAGATCTTGTATGAGACCCATAAATGTGGAAAGACGTTGGGAACAGATCTTCTTCTGCAGGAATATATATCGTGTTATGAATTCAGTTTTCCAATAATGGATGAAGGCAGATGGATTTTTGTTGCCTGGGGAGTTTTTGGAGTCGAGGGACAGCTAACATCTAGGCGGTGATTCTCAACGTTAATTTTTACACTAGAACTATATAAATTTTGCTTTTTTTATGGAGGAGATCATTGTGCCATAGTAGTGGAATTTGCAGAACATATGGTTTGTGTTAGAACCTTATAAAATGAGTAGAACTTGTTGTGAACAGGGTGGCTCCCAAATTAAAAGCTGAATTCCACTCGGGTCCCAGCCCATGGATCGTGTCTGAGGGATCTAATGTTCTTTTGTTCCATGTCCTTGAGTTGTGTGTTGTATGTGGTGTGTGTTTTTTTTCTTCTTTTCTTTTCTTTCCCTATGAAGTGTCAATCCAGACTTAGCAGAATTGTATTCCGAACCTCAAAAAACAGTATCTGGTGCATGTTCCTGAGCCTTAAAACCCTTACATATACCCAGTGAAGTGACTTGCCTCAGGTGATAGCGCTGAAACAAATCTTTCTACCTACGTTGTACCTGTGTATCTGCAGCCCTTTCTAATCTACATCCATTCAAAGTGCTGAATATATAAGCTTAGCTGAGAGTTAAAAAAAAAAAAAAAAAAAGGGTGGAGAGCAGAAGTTACACTCTGGAGAGGTTTGACAGCTGATTGGAGAGAAGGGACACACCCCATTCACACAGGAACAGAGCTGAGGCTGTCAATCAGCTGGAGCTCCCTCCCCATCACCATTTTTCTCTTGGTGTCAGGGAAACTTGTCATAAGTGATTCAAGCTGATAGCGGAGGAAGGAAACCGCAGACAAAAGTGACACTTAGTGCTCTTGAGGCAGGTACACACTATAGAGGAAAATGCTTTGTTCATATTTCATGTCAGAGGTTTACAACCACTTTAAAGTGACCCTTAGCTCTGGTTTTAAGACTGATCTATTGAAGTATGTGTTCTTAACTCAAAAAAATTCTCCTATTGCTCTCAGCCTCCTCCAAATTCCTTTTTATTACTGCTGTGATCTGACTTGCTATTAGAGGGTGGCTATGTTCGCTCTCAGTGGTCCATGCTCGCACCCAAGGTGGATAAGTGACTGGGATTTGTAGTGCGCATAGAGCAGTGCTCATTCCAAACAAAAGAAGTGACGGGGGGGAGGAGATGTTGCACAGAGGCACAGTAAAAGAATAAATAAAAATCAGTGTACAGGGTAAGTAGTGGATGTGTATGGATAATTTTTGGAGAATAAGGATATAATTTAGGCGCCATTTAAACTTGCGTAGCTGGAACATGTGTTCCCGCTTGCGGTTTTGTTGGGTAATTTGCGTGTCGGGCACAGGGCAGCGCAGTCACTTCAATGGGCTGCTCTATATGGGTTTGTTGCCCAAAGGAAACTCCTGCTCCTTTTTGGGTGACGAGCTTAATGTGATTTTTTAAAGGTGCATATTGCCACGATTGCTGCACTATTCCCAACGCACACATTCCTGTGGAGATACCTCTGTATGCAGGTGGGTGCTGAAGTGACCACCGGCTGGAGTGGTGAATAGCCATAGAGAAATGTCACCAGCATACCAAGATCTCCAAAATGGGTCCAAAGTGTTATTCAGCATTCACGTCGCCACATGCCTGATGAGGGGGTGTGTATGGCTCAGAAACGTTGCAATTTACTGTAACTATGTGATCATTAAATAAAGCTTTGGACCCACTTTGGAGATCTTGGTGTTCTGGTGACATTTCTCTTCTGCATGATTCTATTGCACAACATTTATGGCATCAGCACACATCGATTGGGACGTCATTTGGAATGAATGGCACCCAAGTGCGCATCACACGTTTTGCAGAGATTGTCACGTGATTTGGAGTTGTCCCTAGAATGGGGGAGTCTTCCTGTGGGCACAGTTATATTAGTGACAACAGTATAAGATGGGGATGTTTCTTCCCTTTGGAGAAGTCTCCTCTCCCTTTGCTTCTATGCTTTTGTGAAGGCAGCAAACAGGATTTATACATTCTCTACTGTAAGAAATTTCTCAGCTTTTTCCGTGGATTACAGGGCATCCTTTGATGCTCTATAGGCCTTATAGACCTGCAGTAGGGTGACAACGCTTTTCCTCCAAAGATGCAATACATGAAATAAAGATTGTCACGTTAGGACAGGAGGTGTGTTAGAGGTAGGACCAATGGGTGAAAACAATGTCTACAGTCGAGAACAAATGCAGCCACCACATCTAAGGCTAGGTTCAAGCCTTGTGAGGGTCAGGAATGCACACAAAATCACTCGCTTTCCCGACACGC
Source organism: Lithobates clamitans (assembly GCA_037952925.1). Classification (NCBI taxonomy): domain Eukaryota; kingdom Metazoa; phylum Chordata; class Amphibia; order Anura; family Ranidae; genus Lithobates; species Lithobates clamitans. Next base: position 671,054 of record JBBGZY010000020.1, on the reverse strand, counting down.
ACAGAAATGCGCTGCCCTTCAGCATCTAATGTGTGCGCCAAACTGCCTAGTTCGGTGTGGTACGTTTTTTGGAAAAGGGTCGGGGAATACTTGCCCATGTTTCTCGAGGGTAGGCAGCCCATTGAAATGAACGGGCTGCCCTAGACACCGCACATAAAAAATATGCGGAAACATGCGCATGCTCCAGCATACCTGTATGGCAAGGGTCTCCAAATTTACAAAACAAGGGGCCAGTTTATTGTCCTTCATATTTTTGGGGGCCGGACTGTGGCCAGCGGGAGTATAAATTTCCTGGTATCAGTGGGAGAAAACATCACCATATTTGGTATTAGGGGTTTGGAATAGTACCACATCGTTGGTATGTTAGGGAGGAATAGTGCCCCATTATTAGTGCCAGTGGGAGAAATGATGTCCCATTGTTGGTGTCAGATGGCAGAATAATGTCTTGTATCTGTTGGAGAAATAGTGCCCCATTATTGGTGCCAGTGGGAGAAATGATGTCCCATTGTTTGTGTCAGAGGGCAGTATAGTGTCTTGTATCTGTGGGTGGAATAGTGCCCCATTATTGGAGCCAGTTGGAGAAATGATGTCCCATTGTAGATGGCAGAATAGGGTCTTGTATCTGTGGGAGGAATAGTGCCCCATTATTGGTGCCAGTGGGAGAAATGATGTCCCATTGTAGATGGCAGAATAGGGTCTCGTATCTGTGGGAGGAATAGTGCCCCATTATTGGTGCCAGTGGGAGAAATGATGCCCCATTGTTGGTGTCAGGTGGCAGAATAGTGTCTCGTATCTGTGGGAGGAATAGTGCCCCATGGGCCGGATAGAGAAGGGCAAAGGGCTGCAGTTTGGAGACCTCTGCTGTATGGTTTGAGCCGGGGAATGGGGAAGTTGTAATATGTTACATTTGTGTTCTTGTGTGTCTGACATTTAGTTCCTTGACACATTTTAAGTTAGATGTAACTTTTCATCAGAAATTCCCTTTTATGAGTTTCTGCTGAGCCTTTCTTTGTGTAAATAGATTGTGGTGGGATGGAATGTCTCTTTTTTTTAAATGTTTATCAATTTTTTTCAACGTTTCGGTAATATTCTATCAGTATTTGTAAATAACACGATTGATCAGAACAATAGTGCAGCAGTCTTGCAAGCTAAAGGTCAAATTGTTTGTCTTTCAAGCATCTTTTAAATTTTGTTTCATACATTATTCAGTCATTTCACATTTTTCCTTTTTAGGCCTCGTTCACACAGGTGGCTGCGGAGGTTGAGCCGAGGCTTTATCACCCCCCCAACCACCCACCTAAATGGGAACATGCAGCCCCTCAGTGCTGTATACATGCCGCAATTCTTTGCTTCATGGCAAAAATGACATCCCACGCCACCAAACATGAACCATTCAAGTAAAAGGGGCCAAACCACAACTGGTTGCGGCGAGGTGGTGCGGGCTTTCTCGGGGTTAAAGCAGGAGGTGAAGAGGTGACATATTGCCTTCCCACCACCTGTACCCTGAAAAATTATCGATTCCAAAATGCTTTTTTGAGGGGCAGTAAGGGCTACCACAAGTATGAATGAGCTCTTGCTGCACGCAAGCTACTCCAAGATCACATGAGCTTGTTGCAACAGATAGTCTAGATTACTGTGTCTGCCTGTGGATGGGACTTGCAGCCATCTAACAAGATCTGTCCAGCTTTAGGCTGAATTTAGACGTGGCTTGGGGGGGGGGGGGTAAAAAGCTGCAGTGGGCGGGACTGTTTACACCATAGGTGGTCAACCTGTGGCCCCCTTGAAACTGTTGCAGAACTAAAAGCCCCATCATGCCTCTTTGGGAGTCATGCTTGTAACTTTCAGCCTTGCAATGCCTCATGGGACTTGTAGTTCTGCAACAGCTGGAGGGCCACGGGTTGAGCACCCTTGGTTTACATGCTATGGTCATGATGCTTCGCTTTTTGGCTGCAGCAAAAATGATCCAGCATGATGCGATTGGTGGGCAGAGCAAGGAGGGGGCGGGGATGAGACCAGTCACCAGCAGTGAGCGGTCTTTATTACAGGAAGATCCTGCACAGAGGGAAAATGTCATATTGGATTACTGCACATATCTGGAAGAAATACACAAAGCACACCAAGGTTCAAGGAAGAATATTCATGATGAATGTATTTAGACAATATTTACTTATTTGGAGTTCAGCATTAACTCTTTCCCACTCTATCCAAAATTAATGAAAAAAATAAGTTTGCACATGTTGTGCATACACTTTAAAGCGGAGTTCCACCCAAAAGTGGAAAATCCAACACCCCCCAATCCCGCCAAACCCCCCGGTGCTATATTTTGGCACCTTAAAGGGTGAAGGGGGTAACGGGTATCTGTTTTTGACCGGTACCCTTCCCCACTTCCTTGAAACAGCGCCGCGGTGCCGTCCCTTAGAAGTTCGGCCCTCCTCCTCCTTTCTCCACTGCCGGGCCAGTTAGAAAGAGCAGCATGCTTTGCACATGTGCAGTAAGGAACCGGCTGTGAAGCAGAAGATTTATCTGTCAGTTTCCCTTACCTGGAATGGCGGCGGCAGCACCCGAGAGCCGATCTGAAAATTGGCTTTGGCCGCAGACATTGCAGGATCCCTGAACAGGTTCTAATATTAAAAGTTTGTAGCTGCTGAATTTTCATTTTTTTCGTGGGGGGGGGGGGGGCGGAACTCCTCTTTAATTTACTTTTGCATCATGTCACCCATGTTTACCCTCTTCCATCAGCATAGCCTTCCCAGGGATACTGGCGTGAACAGAGAGCACTTTTTGTTGAAGATCAAAGCATATTGTGATGTTTTATCATGTGCTTTGTACATCTGACTAGTCCTCTATGGGCTCATCAACCTCATTTTTATCCTAGTTCATATTGGCCTATAAACTGCACCCTCCATGTGCCCCTCCACCTGTCAGCTGGCTTTTGCAGAGTGAATGGCTGGCTCAGTTTTGCACTGGACACATGTCACGCTGTGTTTGTGGCACTGTATTTCACTGGCCGCTGTGCTGCTTTTGTACAGAGGATATAATTACAATGGGCTGTCATCGCAAACTGCAATTCTACAAGTGTGATCACAGCTTTGGGAATGCTCGAATCCCCCTCCCCCACCTGCTGCCCATTCTTCCACTGTAGACGCTGCCTTTGGAGGAGAAATCTTGTAAAGCCGAATCTGACCGTTGCAGGCGGTCACCCGGGTGTTTGTTTGAAATAGCTGGAGATTGTCCCCGGTCACACACAGCTTGGCTTGGGTCTCAGGAAAGCTGGAAGAAGATTAATTCACTGTCTGTTGGTGGAGTGGATTTATTCCAGGGACTGGTATTTCGTTTGAATCAGCAGCGGCACAATTAAAGGACTAGCAAGCCGAAGCAAATCAGTGACTTCTGGGGAAGAGCAAAAATAACTGTGTGGAAGTTCCATTATTCATGTAGAGAATACGCCAGTCTTTATATACACCGATCAGCCATAACATGACCTTCAGGGTTGCCAGCTTTCAGTAAATTTTCAAACTGTTTGTAAAGTCCATAATTTTTCCATCCGTCCGTGATTGTCCATAACGAACATTCATCTCCAAAACTGCAGCTCTTGTAGGATGTTCCTGGTCTGTAGCAGTCAGGACCTACCCAAGATGGTCCAAGGAAGGAAAACCAGTGACCGGGTCCTGGGCTTCCAAAGCTCATTGATTTACATAGAGAGCAAAGGCATGACTGTGTAATTCAATCTTATAAAAGAGCTACTGTAGCTCAAATTGCTGTTGAAGTTAATGTTGGTTCTGATAGGTGTCAGAACACAGTGCATTGCAGTTTGTTGTGTATGGGGCTGTGTAGCTGCAGACCAGTCAGGATTCCCATACCCGTGTCCACAGGCAAAAGTGCCTACAATGGGCACTTGAGCATCAGAAGTGGACCAGGGCAATGGAAAAAGGTGGCCTGGTCTTCTGAATTTAATGGTTTGAGTAACACAAAAATGAGTTTGAGGTGTTGACGTAGCCTCCAGATCTCAGTCCAATTGAGCATCTGTGGGATGTGCTGGAAAAACAAGCCTGACCCATAGAGGGCCCAGACTTACAACTTACAGGACTCGAGGGCTCAGTGGACCATGTACAGCAGAGCAGGAGTTTTACTTAAATACCCACCCCGCCAAATGCCTTTTTTACATGCTTCCATTCACCCATAGAAGTAGGGAGATATAGATATATATATATATCTATATCTATATATCTATATATCTATATATCCGATCTGGGTGAAATTTTAAGGGCTTTCTAGCAAACTTAGCTGACTTAATGATAGGAATGTTCTGATGAATGATTCTCCATGTGGACAGCTTAGAGTCTTTACCTGCCCCGTGTTACTGGTTCTGGTGGTTGGCCTCTAAACTACTCAGTGCTATATTATGAAAGGAGTGGGTGCGATTTCCATGCTACCCCATTATCTGGAAGTACTCCTCACTCAATGTGGCAAATGGAGTTGTCAGGGAGCAAAGAAAGGTGAATATATGTGGGGTTGGGGGACACATGTAAAGTGTACCTGTTGCTTTCTCCTTCATGGTTAAAACACAACTTTTCTGTAAAAACTCCTTCACATAAACCATCTTATTTTAGTATTAATGGCCTAATTTGTTCATACTTTAACATTGTTTAATGGAAACCTGTTGGTGAAACATGTGGGAATGTCCTAGTTGACCTACTGAAAGTGCTGGGAACTTGACTGTCATGGCGAGTCTCTGGAATCAACAGGTATTGTCATACTCCCTATGAACCCTATGGATAAGGATGAGTAAATTGGTTTGTGGCTTCAGGTGAGACTGATAAATCTGATACCTGTTAAGTAAATTGCAATTATTCTTCGTGTAGTAATATTTCTACAGGCGTGGCCAAAAGTTTTAAGAATGACACAAATATTAATTTGTGCAAAGTCTGCTGCTTCAGTGTTTTTAGGTCTTGTTGTCAGATGTTACTATGGTATACAGAAGTATAATTACAAGCATTTCATAAGTATCATAGGCTTTTATTGACAATTTACATTAAGTTTATGCAAAGAGTCAATATTTGCAGTGTTGGTCCTTCTTTTTCAAGACCTCTGCAATTTGCCCTGGCATGCTGTCAATCAACTTCTGGGCCACATCCTGACTACTGGCAGCCCATTCTTGCATAATCAATGCTTGTAGTTTGTCAGAATGTGTGGGTTTTTTTGTTCACCCGTCCCTTGTGGATTGACCACAAGTTCTCAATTGGATTAAGGTCTGGGGAGTTTCCTGGCCATGGACCCAAAATTGCGATTTTTGTTCCCCAAGCCACTTGGTTATCAATTTTGCCTTATGGCAAGGTGCTCCATCATGCTGGAAAAGGCATTATTCATCAGCAAACTGTTCTTGGATGGTTGGGAGAAGTTGCTCTCAGAGGCTGTTTTGTACCATTCTTTATTCATGGCTGTGTTCTTAGGCAAAATTGTGAGTGGCCCACTCCCTTGGCTGAGAAGCAACCCCACACATGAATGGTCTCAGGATGCTTTACTGTTGGCATGACACAGGACTGATGGTAGATCTCTACTTTTCTTCTCTGGGTAAGGTTTGTATAGTGAAACATTTGATCCTGGTGGAGTATCTTGGTTGATGTATTTGGTTCCCGCTTAGTGTGATTTGTGTTCTGTGCCATACACCATAGATATTCTCATGAATTGCAGTATGCACTGATAATGGTTGCATTCACAGGTTCATATTTGCTTGTGCCGTTATATTATTCACCCATTGGAGTGTTGGTATCATAAGCTCAGACAGTGGGGCTTTACTGGCTCTGGCTAAGTTTTTATCTTCCTCCTGAGCCCTGTTCATACCTTAGTTATTTAAAGCTTCACCAGAAGCATCTCAATGCTCAACACTAAGATTTCCATTATATTCAGTGGTGCCATTTATACCTGAGCATAATGTCACTTGAAGCTAGTGAGCTTCTTCTGAGGCAGAGTTGTATGTCAAAGGGCTTCAATGGGAGCACTTGCAAATGTGCAAAAAAAAAAAATGCTAAATGCTTGTTCCTCGTGTGTTTTTCT
>JBBGZY010000020.1:455000-660000 GCA_037952925.1 Lithobates clamitans | reverse complement strand
AGACTTTGTAACTCTAACAAGTCACATGACACCGGGGAGGGAAAATGGCTAATTGGGCCCAATTTGGACATTTTCACTTTTTCACTTTTGTTGCCAGCAGTTTAGACATTAATGGCTGTGTGTTGAGTTATTTTGAAGGGACAGCAAATTTACGCTGTTATACAAGCTGTACACTCACTACTTTACATTGTAGCAAAGTGTCATTTCTTCAGTGTTGCCACATGAAAAGATGATAAAATATTTACAAAAATGTGAGGGGTGTACTCACTTTTGTGAGATACTGTGTGTGTGTGTGTGTGTGTGTATATATATATTTTATTTATGTGTATGTAATATATATATATATATATATATATATATATATATATATATATATATATATATATATATATATATATATATATATATATAATATTTTAAAGCTTTTTTTGTTTTTTTTATAATATAGTCTATGGGGGAGGTGGGTGCAGCTGCATAAACACTTCAAAGTGTTTCCATTCTGTGCACCATATATAGGCACCTAATTTTGAGGCACTGAAATTGTAAAACTGCAATAACTCAACCTAAGCTGAATAGGATTGCCATGGTTAAACGTCCAATTACCATAGAATTTAATGGTGATCTGCGGTTCTATTGTAGTAATTCTGTGCTGTTTTAGCTGCATCGGTGCTAAGTGGCCACTTATACACGAATGAATTCTTTTCACTTGGGCTATTCGTTTTTTTTTTTTTTGAGGCTTTCAAATGTACCTGTCACATATGCACAGTTACAGACAGAAGTGACTTAATTGATGGCTATCACATGAGAGAAGCAGTTTAAAGTTGTTATAACATTATGGCGTCCGAAATGTGTGTTCTTTTTACAAAAACCCTGCTAAGGACTATTTGCATGTAAATTGGCCCCATTACCTGTATTCAGTGCGGTTTTAGAAACTGCTTTTGTTGATGGAAATAAAAAATAAAAAGTCCTTGATTGGCTAATTTATTTGCCAAATTACATACATTACAAGGATCATGGTGAACTTCATTGTAGATTTTTTTTTTTTTTTTTACCCGTTTTTGTTCCTTAGCAGTAGGAGAAGCACACTGGCTAACCATGGGCTTGAACACCTACAGTAGGAAAATAATAATTTTATCCCCTGGAGATCTTGTAAGTTTGTCCACTGACAAAGAAATGAAGGGTCTATAACTTTTATCATCAGGTGTATTTTAAATGATGGAGACAGAATATGAACCAAAAATCCAGATAAAACACACGATACAAATGTTATAAATTGAGTTGCAGTTCAGTGAGTAAAATAAGTATGTGATCCCCAAGCAAAGCGATAACTATTCATATCTGTGCGACTTCACGTCATGCCGACTTCAAAGTACTGTAGTGCCTGTACTACTTTGGTGCAACTTTCATGCGAGTTGAAGTCCATAGACCTCAAGTTTACACAGGCATGTGGTAAAATCGTGCAACGATTATGTTGCAGCAGTGTGAAAGGGGCCTAACTTTAAGCTGGCCATACATGGTTTAAATCTTCGATAAACCAGCTGAAAATTTGAGCACCACTCGGCTCCGCAAGCTACAAACCTTTTGAAGGAGCCAGGTGGAAATTTGTCCAATCGGTGACTATGTCCTATCAAATTGGGCTTTCGGGCAGCCACGGGTGTCCTAGATGCTTGTATACAATGGTTGGCACCAGAGATTCCTCCATCAAAGCTGTTTAGCATAAATGGAGAGATTTATGGGGATTATTTACTAAAACTGGAGAGTGCAAAATCTGGTGCAGCTTTGCATGGTAGCCAATAAGCTTCTAACTTCAGCTTGTTCGATTTAAGCTTTTACAAAAAAAAAGCTGATTGGTTTCTATGCACAGCTGCACCAGATTTTGCACACTCCAGTTTGTGCATGGCTACACCTAAACTTTCATCACTTTTATTAGTTCAGAAGCCTCAAAGTTGCCATGAGCATTAGAATAATGAAGACCAGTTCTCTCTCCATGAAGACTTATCACCCCCATTTAGGTCCTCAAAGACAGGTTTGGCCAGTGGCGGCCACTCCATCAGGGGTGCCAAACCCCCCCCCCATTGCATGCGTCCGGCCCCCTGATCTACATACAGGGCGCTGGACCGTAGATTCCAATGGGGGTTGTGTTTTTTTTTTTGTTTTTTTTGTTTTGTTTTTTTTGTTTGAAGCACTTCATTAGAGCTAGAGGCTCTAATAGGCTTCAAAAAAGGGTGAGCTCGGAGCACACCCACTTGTGTGGCAATAGCTAATGAATATTCGCTATTGACACACTGATCCTCCTCCCAACCAATCAGGGAGTCTTAGGACTCCCTTGCCCAATCGTGTCTTAGGACACACTTCCTGTTCGGCTGGGAGTGGGCCGGCTCTTCTTTCTCCCCTACAGCAAGGAAAGGCACATTTACAGTATCTAGTGTCTGGCCTGGTGACGGCCTATCGACGCTGGTTGTCTCCCGTGATGGGGGGTGGCGGGTTATTGCCGCCGTTTTTCTTCCTGCGGCTGGGGGGAGGGTGGCGGGCTAATGCCGCCGCTTGCCTCCCCCAGGGGTGGGTGGGTATTCACTGCCATTCATCTCTCGGGGGAAGATATTCGTTTGTGTCACCTCCCCCGAAATTTGGAGCACCAGCCGCCCCTGTTTCTAGCATCCTATGTCTGTTGCATGTGATCTGGGGGATAACCACCTCCTGGTGACCAGAAATTGCTGTGGCCTGGGATACCAAAAAAAAAAACTTTTGCTACATGTGATGGGTATTTAAAAATGCTTTTGAAGTTGCTGTAGATGGGGAGATTTGGGGAACGAGATGGTTGTTCCTGGAGTTGTCTTTGTAAAGGAAACATGCAGAAGGAAAAACACAAGCTGCATTAGATGAAAATGCTAGTTGAGTAACCTTTGTCTCTGGCTTCAATGCAAAGTCAATGACCTGGAACAATCATGCAGCTAACTAATTTACATTGAAGTCGTTCTTGTTCCAGCCTAATGACTCGGAATGTTTTAAAGCCGTTGGTTCAGCATTACAGCCAGGCAATTTGCATTTTTAAAACTGGAAAGTTCAGCAGTGGCAGCCTACATATTTTCCCAGCACATGTTTCCTTTAACCCTCTTGGATATTCTGTTTTAAACCAGCAAAACCGGAGCTGCTGTCATCAACAGCGCCATTTTAAAGCAAAGCTCCAGGCTCCTTTAGAAAAGATTAAGTCAGCAGGTACAAATACTGTGGCTGCTGACTTTTAATATTAGGACATTTACCTGTCCACCAATCCAGTGGTGTCTTGATCCGAGACGATATTTCAATCCACTCTTGGGGACTGCTACCGCCTCCTTGGCTAAGGAAAACCAGAAGGGAAGCCTTGTGGCTTCACAGCCCATTCCCCACTGTGCATGCGCAAAGAGCACTGCGCTTTGTGAATGGCCCGGCATCGGGGGAAGGAGGAGTCTGGTGAACCATGGCAAATTTAGCCGAGCGTTAGATGGGGACTTGTCAAAACCAGCTACACGCTCCCCCCCCCCCCCCGAAAGGTGCCGAGGGGGGGGGGGAGGTCGGGCAAACAAGCGGAGCTTCCCCTTCTGGGTGGAGCTCTGCTTTAAATGGGACGTAGCAGCAGTATTGAAGTTGGGGTGGAAGTATAATAGTTCTTCTCCTTCAGTAAACTGCCATTTTAGGATTTATTTTTCTATAGACTAACTGGATCCCTTTCAGGAAGCGGATCAACTCAGCCAACATAGCTGTCTGGATCTGTCTGCAGTGGATTGCTTAAACCCTTTTGGCACCAGGGACAGGTTTTGTGGAAGACAATTTTTCCACGGACTGGGGGGGAGGGGTTGGATGTGGGTAGTGCTGGGGCTAATTCACACAGTGTGTGGTGACATTTTGCTGTATTGTAGAGCTGCACGATTAATTGTTAAATTGTTATTGCAATTTAACCCCCGTCGCGATCTTAATACAGCGTTTCTCCGATTCATGTTCAACAAGTGCAGAGCTGTCAACAGAAAAAAAAAAAATCACCCAAAATGTTTATCGACAGCGATAAAGAGAAACCATGTATCTCTTGGTTCTTGTAAATCAAAGGAATGAACTTCCGGCTGTAAATGAGGGCAGTTTAACCACTTAAAGACTAAACCTTTTTTTTTTTTTCAAAATGTATTAGTTATCTCACAGAAGGGGGGGGGGGGGGAAGGTCAAAAAAGGTCAAAAACAGTTTTAATGTTCACAATATATGTTCCATAGTCAGTAACGTGAGAGCATTGTGAGAGAAACATGGAAATAATGACTGCAAATAACATGGTTTCAAATGATACAATACCACTGCTGGAACATTATAATGATATTAAGCGATATATGACGTCTGATATGACCTAAAATGAGGCATGGAGAATAAGAGCGATAATATTAAAGAAGGAAAGGTAAGGGCTCTTTCTCACGGGGCGGATCAGTGATGATCCGCCCCGTAAACACCCGCTTGCTCAGCGGGGATCGCTCTGCCGATCCCCGCTGAGCAGGAAGATGACAGGTCCATCACTGCACACTGTGCGGCGACGGACCTGTCAGAGCGCCGCTCTCCCCTATGGGGGGATCGGATGATGACGGACCGTAGTGTCTGTCGTCACCCGATCCGAAAACAGATGGAAAAGTAGGTTTTTCCTCCGTTACACTTTTCGTATCGGAGCGGGTCGGATGTCAGCGGACATGTCACCGCTGACATCTGACGCTCCATAGAGATACATGTATGTCCGTTTTTCATCCGAAAACGGAAGGATGAAAAACGGACATACGGATCGTTGGTGTGAAAGAGGCCTTAACCTTTATCTTGACTCTTGTTGCTTACAAGTTAAAATCTGTTTTTTTGCTATAAAATGACTTTGAACCTCCCAAACGTTTTTTTTTTTTTTTAATTTATTTTTTTTTTTTTTAGCAGGGACCCCAGAGAATAAAAAAAAATTGCGATTTCTCATTTTGTCCAGAATCGTGCAGCTCCTACTGTATTGTAAAGCATCTGTCACCGCATGGACACAACACAGGAGACAATTGTTTCCTAATTGTCCGATTGACACTGCAACGCTGACATGCAGCATTTTATCGCAGCTCACCATGCCAAATCGCATGGCAATGTACGGTGGTGCATTTCTCTGCTGTACATTTTTTTTTTTTTTATATACAGGTTAGGCCAGATAGGTAGAAGAAGGGGTAAGGAAATTTTTTTTGGGACTAGACCATCTTAGGCTTTCTTCCATTTTAAGCAAACTTTCTACCTTTTTTAGTACATTTGCAGTGCTTGCTGGATAAGCATCAGTGATTGCTTTCATTTGTTGCCTGGAATTGCTCTGTAATTGGTCATATTAAAAGATTTCAGCAGTTCCCTATTTTAAAACCACATTGGCTTTTCCATAAGACCGGAAACCTTCTTTAAGACGTGGTGTAATGGAGGAGTTATGTGACCAATTTAGTGCTTAGTGGAGTTTTGCAAAAGGCATACAGCTTATTGGCAAGCAATCATGGGAGACACCATGGAAGGCTATAGAAGCTGAGCGGCGTGTCTCGTCTATTTTAGTTTTGTTGTTTTGTGTTTGCCCTCAGGAAAATTGAAGCACTCTTGAACGATTAAAGGATGGCATCTTTCTTACCAGATCTTCTGGTTCATAAACTTTTACGACAGCCTTTTCTGAATGTTTACAAACTCGAATATCTGGTGAGACTGATGGGTTGTGTCATTGAAAGTAACGCTGTACTCGAGTTTGTTCGTTTACTACTTTAACACAGCTTGGTCTTAAAAATTATTGAAAAGACTGCTGGGATGGAAACGGCAGAAGAGTTAAGCCAAATGCAACAGCAGATCTTGTAGAGGACTATGGATTTATGAGAGTTGGAGAAAAGTTGAAGCTGTTCCCTGTAGCAGCCAATCGGACACAGATGCCAAACAGTACATTAAACACTTTTATAGTTGGTATAGCCAACTGAATCGTCTTTGGTTTCTAGATCACTGGCTATGATTTCAGTCTCCCAGGTCACTATTCTTAGGTGAGGCTTCAAATTGTGGAATTCTGGGTGGGAGATTTCTTTTATGTTCTTCAAGAACAGGGAAATGGTCATGTGATTGCTTACTGAAAGAAGAAAAGGGGTTGCAGGAGTAGATCCTGCTAATGTTGGACTTGGCGGCATCACTGTAGGCTATGTGCCGGAGGACGTGAGGTTTTTGGCCACTGGTCCAGTACTAAGGACATCCCAGGGAGATTTTCCTGTAGTGGATCCCTCTCGAGTTCTACATTCCACGTGGAGATCTATATGAATTGGATATATAGCCCTTAATTTGGTGCAAATACACTATTAACCATTATATCACTCAAGAAACGGGAACCACACACAATTAGTTATCAAGTAGCAAGTATGCTCTGGTTCAGATCTGGTTCCAACGTTTCGCTATGTGCCTTTTTAACATGACATTTAACCTATGGGTCTTGAACCTATGCAATCCAGCAAAACACATCGACCCTTTTAAGAATTTGGCTACCTGTACACCTCAGGCTTATTAACACAAGTATGATAGCAGATATTAGGTTATTGTGTAATATCACAGCACAATCTTTTCATAGTTACATAGTTAGTAAGGTTGAATAAAGACACCAGTCCATCCAGTTCAACCTGAGTGAGTGTGGGTGCGTGTTTACAATTCTCCCTATCCCTGTACATTGTGTCTCATTAAGATGCTCATCTATTATAATATTTAAGGTACCCATATAGTGCCGTCAATTTACACAGTGCTGCACACATACGTTGCCCACTCACAACGGTCACTACCCTCAAGGAGCCCACAATCCAAGGTCCCCAACTCGCATTCAAATACTAGGGACAATTTTGGACAGAAGCCAATTAACCTACCAGCATATCTTTGGAGAATGGGAGGAAACCGGAGTACCCGGAGGAAACCCACGCAGGCACAGGGAGAACAAACTCCAGGCAGATGGTGTCGTGGTTGGAATTCGAACCAGCGACCCTTTTTACTGCTAGGCAAGAGTGCTATCCACTACACCACTGTGCTGCCCTTTTCTCTGATACAGTTTATGTTGTACATTTTTTTATAACTCTTTGGCATTTTAAGCTGTTTAAAATAAAATTTTATATTTTTCTACTATCGTGGTTTCTATATCATGTCATGCCATTAAAGTCCAGCATTAGCAGGATATACTCCTGCAAACCCTTTTCTCTGCTCTATGATAAATTGGATGTGGCATGGGTAGAGCTCCTCGTTTTCAATTGTGGTTACTAAAAGATTTCCAGCTTTCAAAGGCCTCTGTGGTTGACACTGAGCTCAGTTTGAGTCCCCCATTTAGACCTGTTACTAGTAGAATTTCTCAGATTGGTGATATTCACCATAGAAGATCAATGTGATGCCTTACAGTGATTTAGTTGACTATGCCAACTGAACCTCCCCTGGGCAACTATTTGGCATGCCTGCTGCATGAAGAACACTTGAAAGATGTGCCTTCATTTAATGCAAGCTGCTCCACAACTTGTGTCACAAATTGCCTTCTGTGATAATGATGGTAAAAAAAAAATAAAAACGGAATATAATTTTGAAGCAGGACATGTTGGCATAGAGCAGCCTTTCTCAACCTTTTTAACGCGGAAGAATCCTTGAAATGACTTTTTGCTCTCAGGGAACCCCTACTAATATTTACTATAACTACAGTTCAAAGTACATTGGCAGGATAGTGAGTGGGGAAGAGTGATTTGTGGTGGTCAATTTAAGCCAGTAATTATCCAAGAGGCAAAAATTGCTCATAGGTCAAGGAACACCTAGCAACTTCTGAAGGAACCCAAAGGTTCCATGGAACCCTCTTTGGGAAAAGGTTGGCAGAGTGTGTAGCTTTATTTGAAACTATTTTTTGGGTGGTAGTAGAGGGGGGGGGGGGGGGTTAAAACCCCTGTTTTTGTTTTTATAGCTGCTGTGTCTTCATTGCAGAAATGGCATCATGATGGGGGGGGGGGTAGATCAATTGAGCTTCAGGTCCCCCCGAAAACCATATGCTCTACACCTATACTTTATATAGCATTACTATTAATTCTTCCACAATGTGGACCTATTATAACATGGTATGACACATATAAAGAGTCTGAAAGGCTGCACACCCCGAATAACAAAATGTAGGAAAGGAAAATTTCCCTGTGGGGTTTTTTAGCAGCAATTGTGAGTCAATGAAATTTTATAAAAGAATATAAATAATTTTATTATCAAAGAAAGCAAATGGACAATATAAACACATAAGTTAAAACATGAGCTCTGGGTATATACAATGCGAGACTAATACATTAGAGAAGGGGAAAAATCACAATATTGGCAATACCATAAAGGTTGGAAAAGGGATGAAATTATCTAATCTTGCAACCTACAATAATTGAATTGTATTTCCTCTTCATCAAATAGGCTCGCTTATCCAGAGACTTCTTATTAAAACAAACACACACGAATTGGATAGTTGATATTCCCACTGCTGGTCTTGAAGGCTGCTGAGGAGCTGTCCCCACCTCGACCCCCGTAGAGGGCCACCCACGGCCGCGGGACTTACAAGTGGTCACGAATTATGGGCACCTCAAAAGGGGGAGAGTGAGGGCCATTGGCACCTGACTGTATGTGTAAATTGTTAGGACTTTAGTCCCTGTGATAGGAAACATCAGGTCCAAAATGTAGATCAGTATAGGTCACTACAATAGTCAGGTGTGGATGCTCGGTTGATCCAAAAACAACTGTGTGGACCTATTACCAATAATGTTTCCTCTGGTCAGCTCAAGTTGGCTTTGAAAAAAAAACCCCGATGGGGAGATTTTGCCTTGCTTTTTCTGTTGATAATCTTCACTTTGACAAGAAGTAAGGGGGACTCTTCTTGGTGGGATCATAGGCAGTGATGAAAACTTGACTGGTTTAACCTTTTTTGCTTTTTATAGTGTTTTTTGCCAGTTGTTCAATGTCAAATGACAGTGATCACTTGTTGGGATCCAAGTGTGGTCTTCCACTAGCTACTCTTTGTCCAAGTTCATTGGAAGCAAGTAAATGTGGACATGGAAGCTTGAGCCCTTGTGCTGTTGATTGTGGAAATAGGGTGGTATTGGTAGATGGTAAATCGCCATCCTGTGCCTGCTGTCACCTTGAGAAGGCAGAATGCTCAAATGCATCCTACATAACTAATGTATTCCATGATATTGGTTGGTCAGAGGTTGTCTGGGAAGGTCACATTGACCTACAGCTGTCTCCCAGTTGGCCATAATCGTCCAGATCAGGGATCTCCAAACTATACGGCCCTCCAGCTGTTGCGGACTCGCCTGGCATTGAAAAACTCTGACCTTCACAGACATGACTAGGCATGATGGGAATTGTAGTTCCTGAACAACTTGGAGGGCCATAGTTTGAAGATCCCTGGTCCAGATCTTGAACAGCCAACTGATGTCAGCATCAACTTTTTTATTTTGTGTCAGTCAGTTCCCAAGTTGAAAATTAAACTTGTTAATGATGACACGTGTTAATTGCCTTTTTGTAATCCACTCAATAGAATTTACAAAGAGGCCCTGTCTATACAGCGTTTAGCATTCAGTATTCTGACACCTGCTACTTGCTTCAAGTCTAGAGACTTGTCCATGTTGAATATATGTTAAAATCTTTGACCTGCTCAGCTGCCCTCTGGGAATATTCTTGGATCGGTAGCCAGAGGCTTTGTACAGCTGTGCGGAAACAAGTCCTTTCTTTTATCATCTCGAGACTCTGTATTATAATTGCAGTCATCATCCCAGGCCAATAATTGCCATCCCATATTGCGTATGAAAAACCGCCGGCTATGGCGGCTGTCAGGCTTCGACAAGTCCAGGAGCTGCAGAATCTTTGAATACAATTTTCCTATCTTCCTTGCCATTGTGTAGCTCTGGGAAGCCGCATGCCTGGCTGGCAGCTTAAGAATGGCTGCTATTTTCCCCGCTGAATAGAATTAATGATTTCTATGACTCACAGAACATGTTCCTGTTTTGAGATAAACATGAAAACAATGCAAGATGATTGCACATTATTCATTCCGGTCCTCAGTTGGGGATTGCTTGCAACTCGGGGGCAGGTCAACCGCTACTGTGTTGGATATGTTCCCCTCCTACCCAATTTTTTTATATTTTTTTGTAAATCTCTCAAACATGGATTGGATCAGAAAATCGAAATGTAATGTGCATTGAGTTGCTATAATTGTATGCTTTCTGATATGAATATGTGAATGTCTTTTTTCTGTGTGTAACATTAAAGTGGAACTAAATACTCTCTTGATTTTAATCCTTATGCTCCAAGTAAATGGGAAGGTATATTGTATTTACTAGTTTTAAACTTCTTTTTTACATTTCTTCAGTTACTTCCTGGTTTTTGCCCTAGGCCAAAACTACGTCATACATCCTAGGAGTATTCCTACCCGGAGGAGGGGCTTTCTCAGTTAAAGCGGAAGTGAAACCCATCCATAAAACTGTTTCATTTCCGGCACGTGCCGGAAATGTAACACTCCCATTGGTTGTGCTCTCAACCAAACTGTCAAGCCATCCAATGGCTGGTGTCATAACTGATCACATGTGCAGCATCATGGCAGCTGTAGATTAAACAGAGGAAAGATGGCAGCTTCCTTGGCTGAAAACGATAGGGGGGTTTACTTACACTTTAAGCGCACCCTACTGCCTGCGTGCCTGAGCTAAGAGTAGGCAAATTCCAGGAAATAAATGCTACATGAATCCTCTGCCCTTACTCAAGATGGCCGTGGCTAAAAATACAAGGAGTGTTTTTTTTCCAAATTATTTATCAACAAACTAAAGCATGGAGAAATGGATGGATGTGTGAGTTTGCTTTGAATATATAAAATTTTAATTAAAATAGTGTTTTTCAGTTTGCGGTGCCCAGACACAGTCAAATTCTGCTTTAAGCTGTTGGTGGGAAAATTTGGCTTTTATTTAAAATATATCTAAACTAAAGAAAAAAAAAAAAAAAAAGTTTTACGTTTTTTTAGATATGAGTAGGTAATCGTTAAACACAAGGGGCACACTTGTTCCAATGACAGCTGTGTAACCTTGGAGAGATTCCCTTCACTTCCTGTTGCTTCTACAAGATCGAAATTGAAAGGAAATCTCTCTAATGGCACAAAAAAAAATCTAAAAAAAAATAAAATCTTCCCTGCTCCTATGTAAAAAAAAAAAAAAAACTTTAGATGTACTTTAAAATTGAATGACTACAAAATAAAATTAATTGGGATTTTTTAATATTTGTCGGGTTTAGCTTTGTTCCCTAAAGTCTTTATGTTTTATAGAAATAGAATATAAAAGAAGGTTATGTAATTTACAAGTATTTAAGTAATCTGAACTAAGCAAAGGCCAACCAGCTGTTCCTTGTGGCAATCTGATTTCCGGATTGAGTGAGATTTTCTCATTTCGGCAAATGGTTGCTAAAACATGAAGAATGTGAAAAATGCCATTGCTATACTGTTTAGTAAACATAACAGGGTGTGTTAATGAGCGTCAGGAAGAGTGATTAACGTTGTTGCTGGATGTGTGTACATTTATATATGAACGTATGTAATATGGTGCCAAGAGAGTACCCATTAACCAGAACAAAGATTACAGTAAACCTTTGCACTAAAACTCTAATATAATATAATAATTTCCAGCACTGGCTGAGATGTGAGAGCGCTAATCTTAGAAAATTTTATTTTACGGAAAGAGTAGTAGATGCGTAAAATAGATTTCCAGCAGAGGTAGTGAGTCGATCAACAATAAGTATATTTAAGCATGCTTGGGAGCAACCTAGATCTATACCCAGAAAAAAAGTTTAAAAACAATATATTGATAGAGATGTAGATAGAGATATAGAGATATCTGTAGATCTCTCTCTCTATATAGATAGATATATCTATGTGTGTGTGTGTGTGTGTATATATATATTCCCTCTCTCTCCCCCTCTCTCTCCCCCTCTCTCTCCCCCTCTCTCTCCCCCTCTCTCTCCCCCTCTCTCTCCCCCTCTCTCTCCCCCTCTCTCTCCCCCTCTCTCTCCCCCTCTCTCTCCCCCTCTCTCTCCCCCTCTCTCTCCCCCTCTCTCTCCCCCTCTCTCTCCCCCTCTCTCTCCCCCTCTCTCTCCCTCTCTCTCTCTCTCTCTCTCTCTTCTACACTGTGTGCACAATAAGGGCCCTTTCACACTGGGGCGGCGTCGGCGGTAAAGCGCCGCTATTGTAAGCTTTTGGATTTAAGCATATCAGGTGCTGTGTAATGAGGGAGGGTGTGGCCTAAGATCAACACCCTATATCACGGTGTGCATAATTATATTAGGCAGCTTCTTTTCCTCAGGCAAAATGGGCCAAAAAAGAGATTTAACTGACTCTGAAAAGTCAAAAATTGTAAATTTCTAAGAGATTGCAGCTTGGATCATGATGAAAGGCCAAAGTAGCAACTAAACCCAAGATATATATATATAGGCATTGGTATGGTAGTCAGTACAGATATAAACTGGGTAACCTCTGACCAGAAGACCTGGATCCCAGGGCATGACCAAAACGCATGGTGGAAATACGCTTGGTCCTCCTAAACACCAGGATGTTTGAGGGTCATAAATGATAAGCCAGACTGGTAAACACTAGCCATAACTGTATGTATATATTGCCCTAGAAGTATTTAGGGGCTACATTATTTTTTGGGAGTTAGGGTTATGGTGATTTGACCACCATAATCTATGACTTGCATTGCTGTGTTGCATGTAAAGTTATCCCAAAGCATTTGGCACCACCTGGGCCTGTAAATCTGTAATAGGGTTAAGTGGCTGACGTTCTGTGCCATAGTCCTTAAACTGGTCATCTGTGAAGGCTCTGATTGCCTACGGGTATTACGAGCACAGTATGATCATGTAACATTTCATAACAGTTGACACCACCTGGGCCTGTAGGGCTAATAGGGTAAAGTGGCTTACACTCTGTGCCATAGCAATTAAACTGGTCACCTGTGAAGGCTTTGATTGCGCATGGGTATTGCGGAAACGGCATAATCCTGTGATCTACCATCTAAGATAAGGTAGGCTCCTGTTCACCTTGGGAAGATCTCAAGGAGTTGGCCCAGCAGTGCATGCTAGGACTTCAGTATCTTGACAGCTGGAGGGTCTATTGGGCCAACGCCTTGTCTAGCCTGTCACTTGACATGTCTCTGTGATGTGTGGACTACCATCTGCAAAGCAATGACCCTGTAACGCCCAAACAGCAAATCCAGAAAATATGTGACAAAGGCATGTCTTACCTGATTAATGATGGCTTGCATCGCGGGAAATTATTCTCCATGCTGAACCCCTGGAGGGCAGAATTTCGCAATAGACCTTTTTGCATAAAATGCCGGTTTCTCAGGCGCAGCCAGCTGGGTTGGAATAGCGATGATGTCACCTGGTACGAGATCAGCCAGAGGTGTCATCTGCCTTAGAAAGGAAATCACTTTACAGCACTGACATTAAATAAATTCCAGTTTCTCACTTTCCTGCCACTGACATTCTGTTACAGTTCTCGTCACTATTTCATACCATACAGCAATTTACTGGAGGAAATAAAGGTGATATGAGTTACATGATCCAACATGCAGGCAAAGTTTAAAGTGTATCCAAACCCGAGAACAAAAATGTAATATTGTGGCTTACCAGTCCTTAGATTTGGTGACTGCATTTGTTTTTTCTTTTTTTCAAGCTTTTTTTCTTTTTTTTTTTGTCCGGTAATTCTGCAAGCAAGACACTTTCTGTTCTAGATTGACGTACTCGATATATGTGCCCCAACGGGTTAGGGAAGGGACTTTCCTATTCAGTAGGGGACCACATGACACACCCTAAGTGCACTTTTTGTGTGTGTTTACATGCACTTGTAGGCAGGTGCAGTCAACTTTCTCCATTATAGGTGATGCTTTTCCACAGCAGCACTGCAGTTGGAGAGAAAGTCAGGAGCAACACCATTCTTCTATGGTTTCCTGGGTCACTGGGGAAGCATCCAATAGGATGCTGCGGCCCCATGTGACTCTGTGCCCTGAATCCCAGATTTGGCATGCGTTTGCGAGTTGATAGAATAGGGACAGGTACCCTGCCTGGTAGGGACAACACTAGCAGCAGGAAAAGGTTCCTGACAGGGAGGGAAAGCGTAGGGGTTCGCAACTTCTTTGGACGCCTGACCGTTGGGCACAAGACAGTCGGGCCGCATTCTTCCCCTCTCTGCAGATACTTACTGCCTAGGTACATTCTCCTTTCTATATGCTGTTGGAACTGTGATTCTTCCCAGTTGGGCTGCCTTTACACCGGGTTTTGTGAATTGCTTCTGCATTCTTTCAGTACAAGTTATTTCATTGCACTGGAACTTTTTTTGGTACACTGTGGTGTTTTGTGTATGAGCACTGTACCAAGGGCTAAATTTCAAAAAAATGGGGGGAAAAAACAAACTACAGTTCTGGGTATAAATCTGGTCAAAGAGGTTTAAAAAAAATGCATGGCTCTATCCACTGTCCAGAAGTTATGAATTATCCTTTTTATTTTTAGGCTATGTGATGAAATATGAAATCCTTCTGCTGTAAGAAGGGTTTACTATACAACCGTGGCCAAGACTTTTGAGAATGACACAAATATTAAATTTCACATAGTCTGCTACTTCAGGGTTTTAGATCTTTTTTTCTTTTTTCTTTTTTTCTTTTTTCTTTTTTCTTTTTTTCTTTTTTCTTTTTTCTTTTTTCTTTTTTCTTTTTTCTTTTTTCTTTTTTTCTTTTTTCTTTTTTTCTTTTTTCTTTTTTTCTTTTTTCTTTTTTCTTTTTTTCTTTTTTCTTTTTTCTTTTTTCTTTTTTTCTTTTTTCTTTTTTCTTTTTTTCTTTTTTCTTTTTTTCTTTTTTCTTTTTTCTTTTTTTCTTTTTTCTTTTTTCTTTTTTTTTTTTCTTTTTTCTTTTTTCTTTTCTCTTTTTTTCTTTTTCTTTTTCTCTTTTTCTTCTCTTTTTCTTCTCTTTTTCTTCTCTTTTTCTTCTCTTTTTTTTTTCTTCTTTTTCTTCTCTTTTTCTTCTCTTTTTCTTCTCTTTTTCTTCTCTTTTTCTTCTCTTTCTCTTCTCTTTCTCTTCTCTTTCTCTTCTCTTTCTCTTCTCTTTCTCTTCTTTTTCTCTTCTTTTTCTCTTCTTTTTCTCCTCCTCTTTTTCTTCTCTTTTTTTCTCTTTTTTTTTTTTCTTTTTCTTTGTTACTATAGTATACTGACATATAATTGCACGCAAACGTGTCAGAGGCTTTTATTGACAATTGTATTCATTTTGTATGCAAAGAGTCAATATTTGTAGTGTTGACCCTTCTTTTTCAAGACCTCTGCAATTCACCCTGGCATGCTGTCAATCAACTTTTAGGCCACATCCTGACTGATGGCAGCCCATTCTTGCATAATCAATGCTTGGAGTTTTTTCAAAATTTGTGTTTTTTTTTTTTTTTTCACCCGCCTTTTATAGGTGATTAAAATACTACATACTTCCACTGTGCAGCTCGTTTTGTGTGGCCATGAACACCCTCTTCTGGGGTCCCCCGGCCGCTCTCGCAGCTCCTCCCCACATCAGATAACCCCCTAGGAGAAGCTCTCTCCCGGGGGGGTTACCTTGCAGGAGCGCTTCCGAGTCCATCATTTGACGTCCATAGCCGCCGAATGTATGACTCGGCCCCGCCCCCTGGTGCCTGCGTCATTGGTTTTGATTGACGGCAATGGGAGCCAATGGCTGCGCTGCTATCAATCTATCCAATCAAGAGCCGAGAACCCCGGGCAGAGGAACAGCGTGTCCCCGCCAGGTGAAGTTCCAGGGCTCAGGTAAGTAAAACGGGGGGGCTAGGGGGCCGGTCACTGGCAGGTGAAAAAAACACTCCTTTAAGGTCTGGGGAGTTTCCTGCCCATGGACCCAAAATTTCGAGGTTTTGTTCCCTAAGCCACTTATCACTTATGCATTAGGGGAAGGTGCTTCATTATGCTGGAAAAGGCATCATTCATCAGCAAACAGTTAATGGATGGTTGGGAGAAGTTGCTCTCGGAGGATGTTTTCTGACATTCTTTATTCATGGCCGTGTTCTTAGGAAAAATTGTCAGTGGGCCCACACATGAATGGTCTCCGGATGCTTTACTGTTGGCATGACGCAGGACTGATGGTAGCACTCACC
Source organism: Lithobates clamitans (assembly GCA_037952925.1). NCBI lineage: Eukaryota > Metazoa > Chordata > Amphibia > Anura > Ranidae > Lithobates > Lithobates clamitans. The sequence goes on along the minus strand of JBBGZY010000020.1, from coordinate 643,817 downwards.
TTTTCTTCTCTGGACAAATTTTTTACTGGATGCCCCAATCGGAAAGGAGATTCATCAGAGAAAATGACTTTACCCCAGTCCTCAGCAGTCCAATCCCTGTACCTTTTGCAGAATATCAATCTGTCCCTGGGGTTTTTCCTGGAGAGAAGTGGCTTCTTTGCTGCCCTTCTTGACACCAGGCCGATGTCCTCACACCTGTCTGCTGCCATTCCTGAGTAAGCTCTGCACTGGAGGTGCCCCGATCCCGCAGCTGAATCAACTGTAGGAGACGGTCCTTGATGGACTTTTTTGGACGCCCTTAAGCCTTCTTCACAAATGCAGTAGATATGTGTTTTTTTATGGGATTGTGCTCATTTTTATGGCACAGAGGGACTTTGCAATTAACTGATCACTCCTACATAACATTTTGGAGTATATGCAAATTGCCATCATAAAAGCTGCAGCAGACTTTGTGAAAATTAAATTTAATATTTGTGTCATTCTCAAAACTTTTTGGCAATGGCTGTACAACATAAACACCACCCTTGGATGTCGGAGGATCTTCTTCTCATCGTGCATATGTCAGCTGGTCCTGCAAGAAAAACTGATTATAGGTCAGATGTCAGGGGATGGTGTCATGGAACTGGCTCAGGAGCCAAACTGTCATCCTGCCAAAGGTCGTCTTCCAACTAGTCTGACCTGTCTTGTGTCACCGGGACATCCGAATATTTGGATGGGGAGGGTCAGGTTACATTTCTAAACCATTTAATCCCAGGTCTAAATCTCAGAAGGGAAAATTACGGGTTTATCTGTGTAATATCAGTACAACACACCTGTCATAACTCCATTGAGAGGGTTGTATTCATTTGCAGGAGGTTCCTTTTAAGTCTAAGATTGGTGACTATCTGTAATCGGCATCAGTAATCTGTGTTTGAGTAATCCTTGTATTTGTGATTCAAATGAATTGCATTGTATCGCCTCCAGATCAGAGCACCCTTCCTCCTTCTCACTCACCCAATTCCTCCAGCATACACTCACTTCTATTGTTAGGGGTTCATTTACTAGAAGTGGAGAGTGCAAAATCTGGTGATGCTGTGCATGGTAGCCAATCAGCTTCTACCTTCAGCTTGTTCAATTAAATTGTTACTAAACCCACAACCGTAAAATCTGTCTGTATATGCAGTAAAGCATGCTTTATACTCACTGTGGAACCTAAAGGGGTTAATCCTCTGCATTGCATAAAAAGGCTGTTCGATCCTGTCTTCTCTGATCCTTCCCTTCTTCCACTGTCCCCAATCCATCTCCTAATAGAACAGAGCCTTGGGGGTACTCTGCACGTGCTCAGTTTGGTGTGTGTTGCTAGAGATTTTTTTTTTCTTTCTTGGGAGGGTGCATGTGATCAGCACAGGGCCAATCAGCACTGTCCAGACATAAGGTCAGGGGTCCTGCAGCTTCATAGTCAAAACGAATTGCACTCCTGTGACCCATAGGAGACGCCCAGCCTAAAAAGCTCAGGCTGGACTTCTCCTTTAAAACATTAAAAATAAGTGCCTATACTGTTTAAAATCCAGTCGTACACTATCTCACCCTGCTCTGCACATGCTCAGTTTTCCATTTTTGGCATTGTGCCGAAAATCTGACCTACTAGAGGACATCCTGCTGACAGCCTAAAGAATCTGCTGCTGCTCAGGGGCTCTGGGCTTCAGCAAAATGGCAGCCTCCAGCAAGAAGAAACAGGAACACTGCTGGAGGCAATTTATAGCACACCCTAATTTTGGTAGCCTAATTATTAATGTGGAATGTATGTTCCTTGCATAATTTTTTTTTTATCAAGTTATGTGTAAACTTTTTTTTTTAACTATTTCTATTCCTTATGGTGCTAGCCTTACTAAATAGATAGGAAGGTATATGTTCTGTACATTTATTTATTTCATTTTTTTGACATTTCTTCAGTTGGTTTCTGGCCTAGGCCAAAATGATGTCATAGAATGTATGGGCCTTTTTTTTTCCTTTTTTATCTGGAGGAGGGGCTTTCTCAGCTAATCAGAACCCTCCTGCCTGCATGCCTGAGTTGAGGACAGATGGATTCCAAGAAGTAAATGCTACATGAATCCTCTGCCCCAACTCAAGATGGCCGCAGCTAGAAATCTTAGAGGGGGGGGGTGTTTTTTGAAGGGATTTCTCAACAAATTAAAGCATGGAGACATGGATGGGGGAGTTTGTGTTGAGTTTTAAGGTGAGGGCCACTCCCCCCCCCCCTTCCAAAAAAAAGTAAAATTCAGCAGCTACAAATACTGTGGCTGTTGACTTTTATGATTAGGGCACTTACCTTATCGAACTGATTCTTAAGTCGGGTGCTGGTGCCGCCATCTTGGATAAGGGAAACCAACGGTGATGCCGTGCGGCTTCACAGCTGGTTTCCTACTGCGCACGCGCGAAGCTCGCTGTGCTCTGTGAAAGGGCCGACTGCGGGGTAAAGATGGGCGGGAGGGGGGTACTTTTGGCACGCTTTGCCGTGGCAAACTGGGAGCTGGCACCTGTCAAAACCAGGTCCTGTCACCCCCCAAAAGGTGTACAATGTGGCAGTGGAGGGGGGGGGGGGCAGACAAGCGGAGCTTCCCCTTTTGGGTGGAGTTCCACTTTAAAAATAATTGAATGGTGATTTCAATTTGTGGTGCTCAGACGCAGTTACGTTCCGCTTTAAAAAAAATTAACCCTCCGGCCGGGAGAGAAAATCGCTCAGTAGCATTACATTTTGCAGGGCGAATAACTCCTGCAAATATCTATTTGCATGCATTCCAGGATTACAAATCTTTTTTTTGGGTGGAGGGTAAGGATATTTTTTCTGCTTTTCATAAGACATGGTATGTTGGGACCGTAGTGTCGTCCTTACCCCATGTTACATGTGGCCTGTTTTTTTTTTTCTTCATTTAAAGCCTTCTAGATTGGCAGTTCCATTATTGCTTATTATTCTAGCAAATGTCACATATCGGCCAACTCGCTAACCCCGGGGAGACCGGCGGAGCGGCTCGAAGATAAGGCCGGTATTATTATTTTCCTGGGAAATGACTTCCCAACGCATGGCTCCTCTTTATAAATCACACAGGAGAATCTTTCAGCTCCGGAACATTAATAAGTTAGAAATGATAGCGGAGGACTATAAAACAAAGCGCACAGTCCCTAAATAACCAAAGATGTATAATTGAAGATGTTAATATATCCTGACGGGAGACGCGCGGATGGGAGCTATAAGATGAATGTTTTCAGATTTTTTTTTTTCTTTTTCCCCGGCATGCGTCTGATAAAGTTCAAGAGGAATATTTAAATTTAAACACCGGAAATATAAGCGTGCAGCCCAGACCGAGTACTAGATAAGTGTACCGCTGACCCTCAGAGAGAGGCGTTTTCCGATATAAACTTGTATTTTGAGGTAGTTTTTGCTCGCCATCTTCTACATCAGATTAGAAATCTCTAACTTCAGCTCCGGAAGGTTTACCCCCCCCCCCTTCATGGCCAGGCCATTTTTTGTGATACGGCATTGCATTACTTTAACTGACAATTGCACGGTCGCGCGACACTGTACCCAAATAAAATGTCCTTTTTTTTTATTTTTATTTTTTCCCCTCAAGTTTTTTTTCTTTTTGGTCGTTTTTTATTTTTTGGACTATATACAAAAAGACAATTTTGAATAAAAACAATATTTTTTTTTATTCTGCTATAAAGCATACCCAGTAAAAAATCTAATTTCTTCAATTTAAGCCAATATGTATTCTGCTACATAATTTTGGTAAAAAAAAAAAAGAAATCCCGATAAGTGTATATTGGTTTGCGCAAAAGTTATAGCGTCTACAAACTATGGGATAGACTTATGGAATTTTTTTTTTTTCCCTGACACCAAGTGACAATTTTTGGGGACCAGTGACACACATACAGTGATCGGTGCTAAAAAAAAAAGCACTATCACTGTACTATTGACACTGGCAGGGAAGGGGGTTAACATCGGGGGATAAAAGGGTTAAATGTGTCCCTAGGGAGTGCTTGCTAACTGTGGGGGGGGGGGGTGCTTTGACTACGGGAAAACGGAGACCTGTGTTCCTGCTTGGCAGAAACGCAAGATCTCCATAACAAGGGCATTATCCAACTTTAGTCAAAGCTGCGCCATTTGCCTTTATCTACAGGCACCCCTTACCTGCATAGGCAGTTTTAAGTAAAGGCGAACTAAGCCTTTTTAAAGGTTTACAACTCAAGTAATAGAAATTCTTTTATTCTTTTTTCATTAGAAGGCTTTACTGTTGGATGGTAGTGCATTGTGTGTCATGGCTAGTTGCCATCAACGATAGCAAGACTGTGCCCCAGACTGCTTAATTTTTCAGATTGGGCTTAACCACTTCAATACCAGGCACTTTCACCTCCTTGCTGCCCAGGACAATTTTCAGCGCTGCCCCATATTGAATGGAATGACAATTGCTCGGTCATGCAACACTGTACCCAATTTTTTTTTTTTTTTTTCTAGTCCGAGCTTTCTTTTTGGTGGTATTCAATCATCACTTGTTTTTTTATTATTTTTTGATAAACAAAGAAAAAAAAAAATGTAGAAAAAAAAAAGTTTCTTTCTGTTTTAATTTTGTAAAAAAAAGTAATTTTTCTCCTTCACTGATGGGCACTGATTTTCAGCACTAATAGGCAGCAATTGTGGGAATTGCTGATGGGGCTGCACTGATAATCATTGCACTGATTATAAGCGCAAGCCCCGCCCCCCTCCGTTCAGGAAAACCACTCAGGCCTCTTTCACACTTGTGCAACTTTTCCTGCGACTATGGTTGCATGACAAGTCATACCCCATGATTCCCAATGATAACCATTCATATCTGTGCAACTTCAAGGTAGTCCCTGTACTACTTTAGTCCAACTTTGATGCGAGTTGAGGTCCATAGACCTCAAGTTTACATAGGCATTCCCAGAAATCGCATCAAAAGCGCACGACTTCCAAGTCGCGGCAATGTGAAAGGGGCCTTATCGGCTCTCCTCACTGTCAGTGTGTAGAGGAATGCAGATAACCGGCACTTCCTACTGTGATCAGCTGTGATTGGACACACCTGATCACATGGTAAAGAGCCTACGTCATAGGCCAGCGATGGCGAACCTTGGCACTCCAGATGTTTTGGAACTACATTTCCCATTATGCTTCACTACACTGCAGAGTGCTTGAGCATCATGGGAAATGAAGTTCCATAGGCTCCTTACCATGATCTGAGATGCGGTGTGTCCGAGCGATACCGCACCCCTGATCGTCGGGCTGTGCGCCCCCCGGGAGCGTGCACAAATGACATATTATGAAGGACGTCTATAGGCGGGGAAGGATGTGGTTAAAGTAGATCTCTAACAAAACATTTTTTTTTATTTATTTATTTATTTTTTTTTAGCTATGGAAGGGTTATGCTGACCATACACTATATCAGTGATGGTGAACCTTGGCACCCCAGATGTTTTGGAACTACATCTCCCATGAAGCTCAGCTACACTGCAGAGTGCACGAGCATCATAGGGAAACGTAGTTCCAAAACATCTGGGATGCCAAGGTTCACCATCACTGCTCTATATAATCGGGAAAAAAAGCATAAACCCAATCTGATTGGCCGTTCTGGCCAGCAGCTTCTTATTTTTGACGCAGTCACCTGTTGAACAGCTGTAGTGAAGGCCTGGTTTTATCGTTTGAAGTCTTACCCCCTTCTCTGCTGATATGAATCAGGCAGAGCATGGAGGATACAGACCAGATGGCGATTTCCAGCATATAAGAGATCACACCGCGTCAACATCTGGGAAAATAAGTTTCATTCCGTGCATTTTTACAGCAGGTCTTAGATGTTTGTGCTGGCAGCAGAACATTCCTCTCCGCCAAGCCCGCACATTCTTCCGACCGTCACCTCCAGCCGAGATTGTAGCTCTGCCCGAGCAACCTGCGGCTTTTCATAACGATCGCTCATAGTACGGAGCCAGATTAAAGGTGATGGAGCGAGGAGCGGCACACAATGCACCCGGAGAGCGTCCCTGCACCTGTAGTGACCACATACACCCTGAAAAAACAAACAACATTACAGCTCAGTTATTTTCTAGGGAGCTGGCTTGTGTAGAGCTCCACAGATCTGATAAGTATTGGTAATATTCAGTGTTCTATTGTAAACAAGGAGGTGACATAGTTAAAGTGATACTCAACACACACGATCTAACCCCTTAGAGCTGGCGCCTTCCGGCCCTTTAAGGGCTTTAGAACGTCAGGAGGAGGGGTGGGGCTTATAGTCATGTGACTGCCATTATTGGAGGTCACATGATCAAAGCTCCCGATCGCAAGCAGGAACTTGCCGTTAACCGCCAGCAACTGTGCTGGGAGTGTGCAGAGTGTTCTATTGGTGCTAATGCCTGCAAATATGCACCCGCTTGGCTTCAAGGTCCGGCTGCCGCGAGGCCGCATATTTGCACGCATTCGTCGCCAAGAGGTTAATCTTCCATTATCCCTTCTATTTCTGTATGTAGATGATGGCACTGTAATTATTTTAATAAAAAAATTTCTAAGTACCTTTTTGCATTGATATACAGCTGTCACATGGCCCAGATCATTCCCAGCCTGTCTGCAGTTAAACACAAGCAGGAGGAGCTTCTAGTCCTCTGCTGCTGGTTACATGTTCTAAAGGCTTTTTTTTTTTAAAATTTTGAATACAGAATAAAAATATCAATAAACTTTTTAAAATCATCATACAAATATATATTTAATATCACATCTTTATTTTGGCAATACCCCCTCCATCCATAGAATAACAGGGAGCCTGGGAGGTGAAGCCTCCATCAATCAAGATGTAATCTCCGGCTCCCAATGTGGTTATTGGGCATGGAGGAGAAGGGAGGGAGTGGTCTGTCATTTACCACTGTGTATACACCCACACGTATGACTCTCTAGCAGTGTTTCTCAACTCCAGTCCTCAAGGTGCCCCAACAGGTCATGTTTTCATTCTCTCCATTATTTTGAACAAGTGATTTGATTAGTTGCCCTGCCTTAGTAATTACAACAGCTGTTTCATCTGAGGGAAATCCTGAAAACATGACCTGTTGGGGGCGCCTTGAGGACTGGAGTTAAACACTGCTCTATAGTCACACAGGCTGCTTAGATGTGATGGGGAGGAAATATTCAGGGTAGAAATGCACTAAAAACTGAGCATGTGCAGAGCTGCCAACGCGCTGCTCTGCAAAAATCCCCAACTGCAGCGTTTGTAAGTCAGAGCTCTGTTCTGTCAGCAGGGATGTGATGGATTGTTTGTCCCTGCAAAGCAGGGAATCAAATCCATCACATCTTAGTAAAAACAGCGAACTGTACGCACAAACACTGGTTAGGCACAGAGTAAACACTTTGATCACCTCCTGATGTTTAATCCCTTCCCAGCCAGTGTCATTAGTACAGTGCATATTTTTAGCACTGATCACTGTATTAGTAACACTGGTTCCCAAAAAGTCAGTGTCAGACTGTCCCGCTATGAGTTGCTGATCGCTGCCATTATATTTTTTTATACTGTACTAGTATATTATTTATAAAAAAACTCAAAAAAAAAAAAAAGCATAAAAATTCCAGTATATATCCCATAGTTTCCCATGAGGTATTGTAAAGCTGGCATTTACAATTACGCCCAGAGACATGATGGGACTTGTAGTTCTGCAACAGCTGGACGGCCCCAGGTTGCCTACCCCTGTTGTAGACGCTAACCAATCATTTTTCTTTAATTATGTGTTTTTATAGCAGAAAGTAAATATTATTTATGTATGTGTGTGTGTATATATATGGCTATTTGCGGCTGGGGGGGAAACCACATACATTTTATTTGGGTCCAGTGTTGCATGACCGTGCAATTGTCAGTTAAAGGAACGCAGTGCTCTATCACAAAAGTTGTCCTGGTCATGAAAGGGGGGGGGGGGGGGGAGTCTTCCGGAGGTCAAGTGATCAATATACCGTTCAAGTGCCAAAAAACGTTTGTACTGCTACTCTTATCTAATCTTCAGAATTTTTTATAAACCTTTGTATAAAGGAAGAGCCGTAATGAAAGAACAGCAGTGATTGCAAAGGGTACAAATCTGCATGTGTATAATGGAGTAAATCTAATATTCCCAACGTGCTGATATAGATCCCTCACCAGATTTGTCAGGTCTGCAGATCGACGTGCTGATTTGTGGTCACGTTTTGTAGCGGCTCCTCGCTGTTCTCTGCGTTGTTCTGTATTCCCGGAACCTGTGAGCGAGGCTCATTCACACCTTTGTGTCGGCATGTAACGCTTACATTCCTTATTGAAGACTCTACCGCTTCTGCAGGTTAAGAACACTTTAGAAATGCTGTATAACGCTTCCATGGCAACTAGTATTCTTTTAATATTTCAACCAACTAGGAAAATTACAGCAGTTATGTGATTGGTTGCTAGAAGTCCTCCATTTTTTATTTTTATCGTCTCCAAGGGGAGCAGAGGCAAAGCACGGCTTTCTTTCAGGCTGGCTGGTGACATTTTGCTATGGAGTTCTCTGTACAAAGTGAAATATGAAACTCCAATTTCTGTCTTTTTTTTTTTTTTTTTTAATCTCAGTATGCACTGGGACAATGACATTTGATTGGCTATAGGCAGTTTTTTCACCGTGGGACACTGTGATAAGTGAAGTACAGCAAGCCAAGTTTTGGCCCCCTGAATCTAATTTAATATGCTCTGACTCCCAATTGGACAGGCGAGCGGCCCCAAATGCACTGGATCCGTTTTCAGGGCCACACACCTGCATGCCTGTCCATATGGGACGACTGTGTCGCACATGGGCTGCCCGCACCTAGCGGCTTAAGACACAAAAACGCATGGCCCATTCATGGGCTATGGCCCTCACCGCCTATGTGAATGAGGCCTTATCCTTCTGTACAGATGTTTACAGGTAGATCAGGGTTTCTCTAGAGCAGTGGTCTCCAAACTGCAGCCTGGAGCCGGATGCGGCCCTTTGTTTGCCTTTATCTGGCCTATGGGACAGTGTTCCTCTCACTGATGCAAGACACCATTGCAACCACTGACACCAACAATGGCACATAGTTCCTCCCACTGCTACCAATGATGGGGCATTATTCTTCCTACTGACACCAATAATGGGCTACTATTCCTCCCACTGACACCGATTGGGCATTATTTCACCCACTGATGCCAATGTCCGGCCCCCCTAAAGTCTGAAGGACCGTAAACTGGCCCTTTGTTTAGAAAGTTTGGAGATCCTTCATCTAGAGGTTGCTAGGGGTTCCTTGAGCAATAGGCAATTTCTTCCTTTCAGCTAGGTTACCATAATCAACATCCATCTTTTCAGTGATTTTGTAAGGGGGTATTCTTCCCATTCACCACCAATGTAAGGGGCATACTTCCTTCTGACCACCACGCTAATGTAACGGGAGCTGTGGATTTATTTAATGGCAGGGGTTCCCTAAGACCTGAAAGTTATTTATTTTAAGGGTTCATCCATGTGAGAAAGGGGTGATAAAGGTTGGCCTAGAGCAGAGGTCTCCAAATTATGGCCCAATGGATGGATGTGGGACTTTGTTTTGCCTCCATATCTGACCCTTGGGCCACTATTCCATCTATAATTGACACCAACAATGATGGGGCACTATTCCTCCCACTGATACCAGATAGGGCATTGTTTGCTCCCACTGATGCTGGGGCATAGTCTACTCCATCCAGCCCCCCAAAGTCTCAAGGACCGTGAAATGGCCCTTTGTTTAAAAAGTTTGTAGACCCCCTCTCTAGAGGTTGCTAGGGGTTCTTTTGAGCAATGAGCATTTTCTGCCTCTCAGATAAGTTCCCACTGACACCATTGATCCTTTTAAACTATCTGACCACTAGTGTAAGTAACATTCTTCCCACATTCTTCCCACTGACCATCTCACCAATGTATCAGGAGTTGTACATTTTTATCAAGGGTTCCTTGAGACCAGAAAGTTACTTCAAGGGTTCCTCTCTGTTTTAAAAGGTTGAGTAAGGCAGAGGTAGATAATATAAAGATGGATTGAGATACAATTTTATTCCACACAACTGGTTAGGGTTTGTTTTTGAGCTTTCTTAACTCGTCACATTAAATTTTGTATGTGTGTTTTTGAGGTAAAACTTTAATATGCATATGTACATTGTATATTTAAAGTAATGTTGGCTGTAAATGGGGGGTAAAACTGGCCTTGTTTTAGGTTGACCACCCAGTTTCCATGGTAAAATTGCAGATTTGTGTAAGATAACGAGCCGTCTTGAAGGCTTCCCTTATGTTTAGGCTTTTTATGTCCACCAGACTGCACATGGAGCTTGTGAATTGTCCTCGGTAGGGGTGAAGGTTATTCTATATCGGTCAACAAATGCAGCCCTGCTGAGTCCCTCTTAGTGGCTCTTGACCTTTCTGCCCATTGATAACTCTGCTGAACTCCCTGGAGGCTTTATAAAAGCAGACACCCTTTGATGGGGAGCAGGTGGCTCTGCCTGTAGCAAATCACTTGCTGATGTAAGCTGAAAAGGTAAAGAAAGGGGTATATAAATGGTTCTGGTTAAAGCAAATTGCTCATTTTGTCAGGCTTGTCCAAAGTGCAAAGAGCACATAGATGCACCTGGAGGAGGACAGGTGCTTCTGAGGACAGATGAGAAATGGGAACATAGCGCTGAACAGTGTGCACAAGACTAATCGCAACCAATTAACCACTCAGAACATTTTATTTCCAATGATTCCATGTGGACACAACAGTGGAGCTGTAAGCAAGTCCTAATTATGGATCAAGTATAGAACATTTGCCTTAGGGACACTGGTGACAAAAGGGGGACATTAGGTGCTCAGTTCTGTAGCAAAGCGAAGTATCTCATTGACTGCATGAACATTTTATTTGGCTTTTTAGAGGCAATGCGTAGTTAAGTTTGTAAATGTTGTTTTGTTTTTTTTCTAATGATGGTCAGGACCCGAGGTCTGCAAACTTTTCAGGAACAAGGCCCACGTTGGATATTTTACAAAACATTCACAGGCAGAAAAAAAGTCAGTTCTTATAAATGAATAAAATTTCAATAAATAATACTTGGATCTGTTTGGGTATCAGCATGATATGATTAAGAACAAAGAAAAACAACTTTTCTAATAGTCCCCCTCCCCCCCCCCCTTACATCAAGGTTCCCATCAAAGCCCACTCCCACCTTGCATCAAGGACCCCATCAGGGTCCCCATCAGAGGTTCTTCACCTTACATCAGAGTCTCTATCAGAGCCCCCCCCCCCCCTATTACATCGGGTTCCCCATTGGAGGTCCTCTGCCTTACATCAGGGTCCCCATCAGAGGTCCTCTGCCTTACATCAGGGTCCCCATCGGAGGTCCTCTCTCTTACGTCGGGGTCCCCATCGGAGGTCCTCTCTCTTACGTCGGGGTCCCCATCGGAGGTCCTCTCTCTTACGTCGGGGTCCCCATCGGAGGTCCTCTCTCTTACGTCGGGGTCCCCATCGGAGGTCCTCTCTCTTACGTCGGGGTCCCCATCGGAGGTCCTCTCTCTTACGTCGGGGTCCCCATCGGAGGTCCTCTCTCTTACGTCGGGGTCCCCATCGGAGGTCCTCTCTCTTACGTCGGGGTCCCCATTAGAGGGCCTCTCTCTTACATCGGGGTCCCCTACAGGGCTGCTCATTATATTGGCTTTCCTGTTTGGTGTCTCCCCCCCCCCCCCCAGATGAGGGTTTTCCCTTTTTTTGGAGCCCCCCCCCCTACCTCCACTGTAAGGCTTACAGCCTGTTTCTCTCCTCCTGTCAGTGCTGAGGCAAGCATGTCATTCATTGTTTTTGTATCTAAATACAGGTGATATTACATCTCACAGATAGATAGATATATATATATTATAGATCTGATTACGCTCCTGTGTAATGCCTGTAATCTGCCAAAAAAAGCTCATGTGCTTTTCTGGGCGACGGGTGTTTTGCTTTAGGCGACAGAGTGCTCAGATGTGAACAGGGGCCATTGAAATGAATGGGATTTGTCTTGGGTGTTTTTAGAGCTGAGGCTTAGAACAGAAAAAGGCCTAGGTGTGAACAGAGCCTAAGAGTTTTCAATGCTACGGTCTGCTGTTTTGCCAATTTTAATTAATAAATAAGCTGCAAGTATTTTTCTGGCGTGCCATGATCAGCCTGAGTGTAATGTTGGGAACCCTACTTGCATCATTATATCTGATGCAAATGTCTCAACAAAGATAACACTCCCAGTGTAGTAAACCTAGGAACATGCTGAGCATGCCATCTTCCATTCAATAAGCTCTTTGTAATTGGACCTCAACCTGAGAGTTAGTGAAGATATTATGGGGCAGAGGGTTGATCGTTTTGGGGCAGGCTGGACACAATATTGCTATGGCTATCAGAAAGTGAAGTGTGGATTTTGCTTTACAGTTACCAATCATCCATTCAGTGAATTCTGATTGGTTGTTATTGAAAATTGCACTTATCGATTTCCTCCTTGCAGTGGATCGTGGTACTAATGGGTGGAAGTTCTCTACAAAAGATTTGGTTTGCTTTCACTCTTCTTTGCCACGGAGGCAGTGGTACTTAAAGTGGTGATAGATTACAGTTAGGACTTTTAATAGGTTATGTAGATATTCCTTGACCTCTGCCTTATCGTTGTCAGCTCAATGATTTACGAGCGGTGGTGCGGGGAGGGCTATTTCCTAATGTTATTGATTTAATACAGGAGCTATTAATATTTGACCATGACTCTGCATGCTTTGTCGGCATGACCGGCGGAGTTATTGACTTTCTGAATTTATGATTTTTATGAGTACAGCTGTGTAACAGAATACAATAGAAAGCATGCTTTGCCCTGGAGCAAGTAAGCCCTGGGCCTTATTCATCACAGGACTTAAAAGAAACGTTGAATGTATTCCCTCATAGCAGCCAATCGGATCTTTCCCCTAATTTTAAGAAAAAAAGATCCTGAGGGCTTGTATTGCCATTGGCACCGATCAAATTATTTTCGTTTTCACTTGCACAATAAAAATTCCATCTGGAATTCAGTTTGGATAAAACAGACCTTGGTCTTTTCAGCCCAGTGTGTCTAATATCTAATTTCCATGCCAAGTTCTGTCTTGGAGGTAGGGGATGGGAGCAAGGTGGTTGCTGCTTTCTGGCCAATAAGAAAGTGCAGGAAGGAACAATGCTTGCATTTACCAGGTTGGAACACCTTGGGATTTGCTTTAGCAGCACAGTGGCTTAGTGGTTAAAGTAGAACTATAGGCAAAACTTCTTTCTTCTTCCTTCTTCTTTCTTTCTTCTTTCTTCCTTCCTTCTTCTTTCTTTCTTCTTTCTTCCTTCCTTCTTCTTTCTTTCTTCCTTCTTTCTTCCTTCTTCTTTCTTCCTTCTTCTTTCTTCCTTCTTCTTTCTTCCTTCTTCTTTCTTCCTTCTTCTTTCTTCCTTCTTCTTTCTTCCTTCTTCTTTCTACCTTCTTCTTTCTACCTTCTTCTTTCTACCTTCTTCTTTCTTTCTTCTTCTTTCTTCCTTCTTCCTTCTTCCTTCTTCCTTCTTCTTTCTTCCTTCTTCTTTCTTCCTTCTTCTTTCTTCCTTCTTCCTTTTTTTTTTTTTTTTTTTTTTTCATTTTGGATAGTGTCCTATTGCGGGGATTTCCCTTCACTTCCTGTCCCATAACCAAACAGGAAATGAGTGGAAAATCCCTGCAAATTAAGGGAATTACTTGGTTACTTGGAGATCCCCTGGTCACCAGAGCTAGTGTCCCCATTGGAAGATTTCCCCTCTATTACATTTCTGGGGTCAACCCAAAATTTAGGATTTTCTTTTACTTGCAATCAAACTCCCCTTGTTCCCACCCTCATCGCCCCCCTCCACTGCCACATTTGGCATTTTTTTGGGGGGGAGCGTGCACCTGGTTTTGACAGGTACCCGTTCCCTCTTCTGGGTAAGTTCACCATGGCGATCTCTGAGTTCATCTGGCCCTTCTTTCCTTACGCCCCTTTGCTGCCTTCTGGGACACACACAGGTCTCAGAAGATGGCTGGACCATTCAGAAAGCGCAGCATGACTCGCTCATGCCCAGTGGAAACCGGCAGTGAAGCCTGAAGGCTTCACTGCCAGTTTCCCTTCGTGAAGATGCCGGAACCTGCACCCAAAGCCATTTGAAGAATTGGCTCGGTGTGCTGATATCACTGGATACCTGGACAGGTAAGTGTGCCAATATTAAAAGTCAGCAGCTACAGTATTTGTAGCTGCTGACTTTAATTTTTTTTTTTTTTTTGCCCAGACTGGAGCGCCTCTTTAACAGGAGCACAAACCACAATAAAAAACTGACAAGGGTTATAATTCCTCTCCACTCTGTCCAAAACTAAAAAAAAAAGTTTTGCCTTTTAGTTTTTTCCCCTCATTTTGGATGGAACAAGGACATTTTTTTTTTTTTTTTTGCCATCTCTGTCCAATTGTGGAAATTTCCCTTCACTTCCTGTCCCATAGTCACAGGAAGTAAGAGGAAATCCCTACAAATTAAAGGAATTGTATGGAGACCCCCAGTTTACCAGAACTAGTGTCCCCATTGGAAGATTTCCCCATCTATTACTTTTCTGGGGACAACCCAAAATTTAGGATTTACTTTCAATGATCACGGTAAACAGGACAAATCGAGACGGCAATAAAAAATGACAAGCATTCTAATCCCTCTTTAGTTTGTTCAAAGTGAAAAAAAAAGTTTTGCCTTTTTAATTTTACTTTAACACTTCTGCTTTGCAGAACTTGGGTCCACAGTCCGGGTCCCAGTTAGGACGTTATCTGTGTGGAGTTTGCATGTTCTCCCTGGCTCCTGTCTACATTGACCCTAGTATGATATTGTACTGAGTTTGCTCCAGATGGCCTCCTCACCATCTACCCCAGAGACGGCACTTTGAGTCTTCAGGCTCTATATAGAAGTATAAATTATTTAAATCATTACCACGCATTTTAGGTTGGTAACGAGATCCTTGATTTCGCACCCTGTCACAGTTGCACGTCTATCGCCTTTCAGTATCCTTCTCTTTTTAAACCTTTGGAGATGATGAAGTTCCTCTAATATCTGATTTCTGTATAATTCTGCCAGTGTGGGAACATTAACATCAAACCCATCTCCTCTTTCCTCTTAAGCAGGAAGTCTTCAGCTTGGCACTGCGTGGGTTGTATAAATCATAAGGATAAGCCAGTGACAAAATAACTTAATCAACTTGGCAAAGGAAACCTTTATAAAGATTCAGCTTGACCCGAGGGTGCTTGAAACAGCGATTGTTGGGAAACGTGATAGCGGCAAAAGCTGCTGATGTGGTGCTGATGGAGGAATGTGGGACGCTGTGGTCTTTGAACTGCAAGCTGGCAATGTAACGTCGGATCTGCATGGGGAATCTCGCTGTGTTATGAGGAACACCAGTAAATTGGAACCAAATTAGGTGCTTTTTATTTTGGCCCCGGAGTTTTTGCCCAGCATTGGGTAATAGTGTGAACTTTTTGTTTTAAAATATGATATGCCTTTTTTGCTCCTTCCTGGCCTCTGCCTCCAGGTACAGCACAGTACCTTTTTTTTGCTCTAGGTCAGGGGTTTCCAAACTATGGCACCCGGGCCACATCCGGCCGCTGCAATAATGTATATCCACCACAATTTTTTATGATCACTGACAGGTTAAAGTGGAGCTCAACTCAAAAGGGGAAGTTCCGCTTTAAGGCCTCTTCCCTGGCTCCTGTTTGTGGAACTTCTGGAGAGGGGGGGGGGGAGCAGGTACCAGATTTTGACAGGTATCTGCTCCCACTTCCGTTCCGGCACCTTAGGCGACTGTCTGAGTAATTTTCTAGCAAAAAATCCTGATTTTAACTTGTAAGCAACAAGTGTCAGCAAAAATCGTTTAGTCTTTAAAGCGGTGTTCCACCAAAAATTGTAACTCTTGAGTTAAGTGAAGGTGACCCCCTGACATGCCACATTTGGCATGTCATTTTTTTTTTTTTTTGGGGGGGGTGGGGGTGGATACTCTCTTTTTAAAGGCTTGCAGCTCCCACTTCCTCCTGAGGGGCTCCGTGGCGCCAGAAGGTAGTTCACCTCTCCCCCTCCCTCCGTGCAATCTTCTGGGACACGTCACAAGTCCCAGAAGATTGCCCGGCCAATCACACGCGCATTGCATGCCCGAATGTGAAGCCACAGCCGGGTGCCCACAATCAGAATGCCGGCGCTGCGGAGAGGAGGGGGGAGAGCAGCGGGGCTTCGTTCGCCCAGATCGCTGGACCGTGGGACATGTGAGTGTCCGATTATTAAAAGTCAGCAGCTACACTTTTTGTAGCTGCTGACTTTTATATGGGTGGAACTCCGCTTTAAGTGGTTGAACTGCCCTCATCTACAGACTGACATTCATCCCTTTGATCTGAAAGAACGAAATGTTAGTGTTTCTCTTTATCTCCACCTAAGCAATGTTGTGATAAAGTTGTCAGGCTGCCTGTTGTGTTTTTTTTTTTTTTTTGACAGCTGTCCTTGAGCAGAGAACTCTCTGCACTGAATGGAGGAAATGCTGTGTTAAGATCACGAGGAGAATCAGGATCTCAATTCTTTAACGATTAATTATGCAGCTCTAGTATCGCATGTGTAATGGTACTTTGTGCCAAGGTGGCCCAATGTAAGTATGCAAAAAAGATATCATCTCTGGAGTTTTAACGTGGTTTATAAACATTATGTGAAACTTACCTTGGGACGAAACCCTCCAGCGGTGCGCTGTCACCACTGAAGGCACTTGCACCTTCACCCAGTCTTCCTTTCGGGTTTGCGGACTCCGGCTATGTGAGTTGCCAGAGCGGCGATGACGTCGCTCCTGCGTGTGGGAGCCGCCGTTTACAGCACAGGACTCAGGTACGCCGTTCCTTCAGATCGCATGGGCCGGTGACTTCACCGGCTGCATCTACAGTAAATATCTTCTAAACGGCGCACGTTTTAGGAGATATTTACAGTACCAAAGCCCTATTTATAGGCTTACCGATAGGTAAGTTATGCATGGGAGCTTACTCCCACTTAAAGCTTTAACCACTTGACCTCCGGAAGGTTTTACCCCCTTCCTGACCAGGCCATTTTCTGCTATTCAGCAATGTGCTATTTTAACTAGTGATTCTGCAGTCATGCAACGCTGTACGCAATTGACATTTTATATCACTTTTTTCACACAAATAGAGCTTTCTTGTGGTGGTTTAGTATGTTTTATTATAGTAATGAAAAAAAAGACTAAAAATTTTGACAAATAAAACCAATATTTTCTAATTCCTCTTATAAAACATATCCAATAAAATCAAAATTATTAATGAATTTAGGCAAATATTTTATTCTGCTACATGTCTTTAATTTGGAAAAGTGTCTAATAATTGGTTATAGCATCTACAACAGGGGTCCGCAACCTTTTTCCACTTAAGGGCCGAATTCAATGTATGTGAATGCATGGAGGGCCGCATTCACCTGCTAATAAATTAAGATGATAATAATCCTAACATAGTAATAACAGTACAGGTTTATCTCACTTTAAGGTGCTTCACTAATACAAAACCAGTTCACCCTGAGGGAGCATGTGGCTGGGGATTCAGATTTTATTGCACTCTCCCCTATCCTGGCACCCAACGCCAGCCAGCATGGTCTGCAGATGGGGTCCCTGTTCCTAGGGGTGATGGGGTCCCTGTCCCTAGGGGTGATGGGCCCCCCCTCATTGCATTGTCCTCTGTCCCCCTTCACATCACTCCCATAGTCTCTTCTGCCCCCCCCCCTCCCATAGCAAGTTTCCTGTGCCCCAAAAGCAGTGTCCTCTGTTCCTGCACCCCCCCTCACTATAGTGCCCTCTGCCCCCATACTGTCGTCCCGCCCTCTGCCCCCATACTGTCGTCCCGCCCTCTGCCCCCATACTGTCGTCCCGCCCTCTGCCCCCATACTGTCGTCCCGCCCTCTGCCCCCATACTGTCGTCCCGCCCTCTGCCCCCATACTGTCGTCCCGCCCTCTGCCCCCATACTGTCGTCCCGCCCTCTGCCCCCATACTGTCGTCCCGCCCTCTGCCCCCATACTGTCGTCCCGCCCTCTGCCCCCATACTGTCGTCCCGCCCTCTGCCCCCATACTGTCGTCCCGCCCTCTGCCCCCATACTGTCGTCCCGCCCTCTGCCCCCATACTGTCGTCCCGCCCTCTGCCCCCATACTGTCGTCCCGCCCTCTGCCCCCATACTGTCGTCCCGCCCTCTGCCCCCATACTGTCGTCCCGCCCTCTGCCCCCATACTGTCGTCCCGCCCTCTGCCCCCATACTGTCGTCCCGCCCTCTGCCCCCATACTGTCGTCCCGCCCTCTGCCCCCATACTGTCGTCCCGCCCTCTGCCCCCATACTGTCGTCCCGCCCTCTGCCCCCATACTGTCGTCCCGCCCTCTGCCCCCATACTGTCGTCCCGCCCTCTGCCCCCATACTGTCGTCCCGCCCTCTGCCCCCATACTGTCGTCCCGCCCTCTGCCCCCATACTGTCGTCCCGCCCTCTGCCCCCATACTGTCGTCCCGCCCTCTGCCCCCATACTGTCGTCCCGCCCTCTGCCCCCATACTGTCGTCCCGCCCTCTGCCCCCATACTGTCGTCCCGCCCTCTGCCCCCATACTGTCGTCCCGCCCTCTGCCCCCATACTGTCGTCCCGCCCTCTGCCCCCATACTGTCGTCCCGCCCTCTGCCCCCATACTGTCGTCCCGCCCTCTGCCCCCATACTGTCGTCCCGCCCTCTGCCCCCATACTGTCGTCCCGCCCTCTGCCCCCATACTGTCGTCCCGCCCTCTGCCCCCATACTGTCGTCCCGCCCTCTGCCCCCATACTGTCGTCCCGCCCTCTGCCCCCATACTGTCGTCCCGCCCTCTGCCCCCATACTGTCGTCCCGCCCTCTGCCCCCATACTGTCGTCCCGCCCTCTGCCCCCATACTGTATATATTTGAAAATTGATCCATCCTGTAGGTGTAACATTTCAAGGCCGTGTATGTAGGCTGCTGTTGCCTTCTGCAAATGCCAGTTGCCTGGCAGTCATAATGATCCTGTGGCTTCCTTGGTGCAGAATAAATGTATAGATTGGAAGTTCTGACTTCATTTGGATTTTGCTGACTGTGTACTTGTTTCAAGAAGTCAAAGAAAATAAGCACGATAGCCAAGCAGTTGGCATTTTCAAAGGCATGTCTGCTATGGTAGCTTACATAACCCACAGGTTTCCTTTGAGTCCCATTTGGTGTGAAGTGTCGTTGGCGATATACTGCGTCTGCATTACATTGATCTTTGTCTTATTTGGAGCACTGCTCATTAGAGGATAGCGGTTTACTTTATCATAGAGTAGATGGTATTAAAGAATCCATTTTTAGTTGGCATATGGTGATTTAACTGAGGCATACTAGGCTTCCATGCCAGATTGGTCTACCGTTGTTTTGGGTATTAAACCTTAATGCAGGTGATTGTTACATTGCATCACAGTAATAAATTGGGTCTTACAAACCAGGCTATTAACCTAATAGAATTTATTTCAGCAGCACAAACTTGCTCACAATGGCAATATTTCACCTGCTGCTCATTAGAGACTAGGCTGTGCTTTCCGCATTTAGACGATCGCCGCAAAGCCCCGACTCTCTGCTGGGTTCGTGAATTGTGTGCAGAGGTTGATCGAGCCAGCCAAGGAAAAGGAAAAAAAAAAAAAAAAATAGAATAATGGGGTGGTAAAGCAAATTAAGACTTTGTGGCTGCTGAGAGTCCTGTACAGCCAGACACTGCAGGTCTTTGAAGCAGATTTTACAAGCGCTGCTGCATTTGGTCGTCTTTTTTTTTTTTTTTTTTTTTTTAAAGGGTCAGTTCACACAGATGGCCATCTGAGTCTCCCACTGGGACTTGAGGACTGTCGGCGACTTGAGCGGTGGGGGGGGGATTTCTTCTCTGATTTGCTCCAGAAAGCACTTTATTCCTCCTGTGTATTATTATAATGTAAAAAAGGGGAACATTGGGGCAGTTTAGAACCTTTTGAAATTGCTGTGTAAGGTGGATGGATCTGGCACCCCAACAGAAAATCCTAGAGAGGTACAAGGCTGGCCATACATTATGAGGTCTAACCTAAACACTTTCAATTTGTATCCAATCAGGCAGGCCCTTGCACTACATAGTTGAAGGTAAATATAAAGGAAATTGAATAAGAAAATTGTATAATGTAGGGCCAGCTTAAGAGATTCAACCTGTCATCCTTTGCCCAAAGTAATAAAAAAAAAAAAAAAAAAATACATTGGGGTAGAATTATCCTATTAATGTGGCTACAGAGTTGTCTTAATCTTACAAAATGGGCACTTTCATACTACCTGCCTGCATATTGACTCCCCTTTCTTCTAAAGTGCCCTAGAATGTAAATGAATTGTCTGGTCCATCTCCCTGTTGGGATCAGGAAGGGGCAAGGCCAAGCCTAGACTTCCAAGAAGAGGTCATTATTTACATAGCAATACCCCTGGGTCTTGGGCTCCTGAGGCACTCTAGAAGCAAGATTATTACAACCACAGGTACACTTTAATGGGGAACTATGTTGTATTTTTTGGGAAGAGTGCTTTTGAATTAGTGTTGTAATGTTTACCTAAACGACTTACCTGCTTGAGTTCCATATTTTGATACACAAATGTAAACGCTCCTCCTCAGTGGTTACTTGTAGATGAAGGAATATGATTAGCATCCCTGCTTAAAGGCTACTTGTTTGTAAAGAATTATGAGGGCTGCCATTGCTGACTTGGATGTTTACTAACCTGGCCTTGAGTGAAGGTCAGAACTCTGTATACATGTTCCAAGCATGTTCCTCAAAAAGAATTGAAGACACTGGATCAACATAACATCCAGGCAACTAACATTTTTGAAAGCTGACAATATTTGGCTTAATTTTCTCTTGTTAGTTTCCTGTAACCATTGGGGAACTCATTGAAATGCACACATATTGGCTCTTTACCAAGAATGCCAATTAGCTTCAAGGCCACCTTTTGTCTCTAGGCATCCAAGCTTGGCTCCGGAGTCCGGACCCATGTTAGTTTTAGCAGTAGGCCATGTTGCATAGACTTTGGACATCTATAAATTGTAAAGGTCCGGACATTGGTAACCTTACATCTGCTCACGTGAGCTTCTAAAATACTCGATTGGCTGTTTGAAGTAGGTGTTGCCTGTCAATCAGCACTGTGGGGAAAAAGTGTGTTGATTTTCCAAATTCTCTGTCTGTCTAGGCCAGAGGTCTTCAAAATTTCCAAAGAAAGGGCCTGTTTACGGTCCCTCAGACTTCAGGAGGGCTGGATTGTTGCTGGTAGAAGTAGAAGATGTTCCAGCAAAAAAAATTACATAGCGCCTGTGGTCCGTAGGAGGAGGATTGGTGCCCCATCATTGGTGTTGGGGAAGGAATGGTGTCCCATCATTGGTGTTGGTGGGGGTGGGAGGAATAGTGCCCCATCATTGGTGTTGGTGGGGGTGGGAGGAATAGTGCCCCATCATTGGTGTTGAGGGAGGAATAGTTCCCCATCATTGGTGTATAATCATTTTATATCAGTGGGAGGAATTATGCCCCACTTTTTGTGTCCGACAGGAAAAATGCCCCATTGTTGGTGCCGGTGAGAGGAGTAGTTCACTACTTTTGGTGTCAGGGGAAGGAATAGTGTCTGATGTCAATGAGAGGAACAGTGCCCCAAGGGCCAGATAAAGGCAGGCAAAGGACTACGTCCAGCCTGTGGGCTGCAGTTTGGAGACCACTAGTCTAGGCCACTGGTGCCCAATACTATATATATATATATATATATATGTATATGTATATGTATATGTATATATATATGTATATGTATATGTATATGTATATGTGTATATATATATATATATGTATATATATATATATATATATATATATATATATATATATATAATTTCAAAGTGGTAATAACAGTGATCTCTACTGCCCATTCTAATAGTCTTCTGCAGCATGTCTCTGACCATTTCTTCTTGCATTACATATTTTTACAATATATAAAAAAAACAAACAAGGGTTTACACTGCGCTAGATGTCTAAATTAGAACGAGTGGGTATTATATTGAATAAAACTACCCCAGTATCCACAAAGCAGCCAGCACCAAAGAGTCAGATACAAGCACTCTAAATACAAACAAAATAAAAACGATGCAGCGCTAGGAGTGAGCAATAAGTGAAAAAATCCAAAAAACATCTAAAAAAGGAAATGCATGTATATATATATATATACCACAGTATATCATAGCATATCATGAAATGTGCTATTGATAATTATTCATCAAAAAGTGAAGAAAAATATATTAAAATATCAAAGTGAAAAAAGCTGTTGGAATATACAATGATCACAATATATGAAAGAGTCCCGTCACACACAGTGCAAAAAAACATATATATAAAAGTCCATAAAATAATTACAATATATCTAAATTCAAATCTTTTTTCGAAATTTTGGATAGAGTAAGGAATGGCTAAAGCCACTGTCAGTTTTCTTTTTGCTGTCTGTTTCCATTAGGGAGATTTCCCTTCACTTCCTGTCCCATAGAATCATAAGGAAGTAAGATTTAATCTTTCCAATGTGTGTTTAATCCCCTCTGTCACAGGAACAAGTGTCCCCATTAGGAAAGTTACTACTTACTACCTACTTTCATTCCAGTGACATTAATTATCTGGACTATTGGAGAGGGTGGGTCTCCCTACCAGGAACACCAATGGTCATAAAAAAAAACAAAGCGTGGCACCACTTTATCCAAATCTAGAAAAAACTAAATTGCCTTTAGTTATACTTTTAATATGTTGTAGGGTGTGGGTCTTAGGATCCTTCCTTCTCTGCTTTGGGGGTCACTCTTTTGGAAGGCCCTTCACAAACTACTTATTGGTCATCTTCAGCTGTTCATGAGGAGCGGGCTAGTACTCATTGGTCGTCTTCAGCTGATCACGAGGAGCGAGTTAGTACTCGGTTGTCTTCAGCTGATCATGAGGAGCGAGTTAGTACTAGGTTGTCTTCAGCTGATCATGAGGAGCGAGTTAGTACTAGGTTGTCTTCAGCTGATCACGAGGAGCGAGTTAGTACTAGGTTGTCTTCAGCTGATCACGAGGAGCGAGTTAGTACTCGGTTGTCTTCAGCTGATCATGAGGAGCGAGTTAGTACTAGGTTGTCTTCAGCTGATCATGAGGAGCGAGTTAGTACTCGGTTGTCTTCCGCTGACCAAGAGGAGCGGGCTAGTACTCGTTGGTCCTCTTCCGCTGACCATAAGAAGCGGGCTAGTACTCGTTGGTCGTCTTCCGCTGACCATAAGAAGCGGACTAGTACTCGTTGGTCTTCTTCCGCTGACCATAAGAAGCGGACTAGTACTCGTTGGTCGTCTTCCGCTGACCATAAGAAGCGGACTAGTACTCGTTGGTCTTCTTCTGCTGACCATAAGAAGCGGACTAGTACTCGTTGGTCGTCTTCCGCTGACCATAAGAAGCGGACTAGTACTCGTTGGTCTTCTTCCGCTGACCATAAGAAGCGGACTAGTACTCGTTGGTCGTCTTCCGCTGACCATAAGAAGCGGACTAGTACTCGTTGGTCGTCTTCCGCTGACCATAAGAAGCGGACTAGTACTCGTTGGTCTTCTTCTGCTGACCATAAGAAGCGGGCTAGTACTCGTTGGTCGTTTTCAGCTGACCATTAGGAGTGAGGTCTGCCAGGCCTTTTGGCTAGGTAGATCTAAGTGCTAAGTGTGCCTTGCCCCCTTCAGGAGTCTTGCGCCAGGGGTGGGGTGGTCAGAGAAGGATCCTTTTTCTTCAGGAGGGAGCCACATATCCTCCAGTCTTTGCCAATTTCCCGCTGCCCAGACTGAACAGTGTTACTTTATCATACAGTTGCAGTTAGGTTTTGGCATTCTTGTACATGTTGCTTTTTATCATCTTCCTTCCTCCCCCCCTGACGTCTTCTGCCTGCGCTGTATACCCAAACGCGGCAGGTTAAATTTATCTGCAGCGTGAACGAGGTTTTGATCATACATGCATTCTGCTGCTTATCATAGATCAGACTGCTTCAATAGCTGGCGGCTGATTTGAGATTTAGCTTTGTCAGACGTTTTATTTAAATTCTGTAGAATCTACACACAGTACAGTTTTGTGCCTCTGGGGCTTTCCTGCAGATTGGAGGTTGCTTAGCGCAGGGTATTGTCTGCACACGCTGTGCCGGACGGCTAAGCAAAAAAAAAAGAGATGCTTCCAAAAGTGTCATTGCTGGCGGAGGTGATAGCTAAGCAGGGCACGTAGAAGAAGACTTCCTAGTCTCAGGGATGGTCAGATACAACACATTGCAGTACTCTATTATTCTACTTTATTATTTTACTATTTGGTTCTAGCAATTTGAAAAGCATTTTTGATCATCAGTGGGGATCTTTGCCTTTCCTAAAAAAAGTAAATACATTTTCTTTCTATGGGTTTACATTTTTTCACAGTTCCTCCATTCAAATGTTAAATTAAAATGGGATTCAGAGCTTTAATCTGCTTATGTTTTTGCCTTCCTTGATTCTTCCCCAATCCCTTTTCTCCATCAACATGCTAATGAAATGTTTAGATAATCTTTCTTTTTTTCATTACGTACCTTATTTTAGACCCAGTGATGTCACCAGTTTGACTCCGTGCTTCTCTATGTAATGCAGGCAGATCATGGCTGGTGGGTGGGGCTGGCGGGATGCTGTACAGAGGCGGCTGGTGCTCAATTTTTTTGGGGGGCGGCAGCCCCCCCCAGCCAGCAGTGCTCTGCACCCCGAGCTCATCCCTTTTGAAGCCAATTAGAGCCTCAGGCTCTACTTGTGTGCTTCGTAAAAAAACAAACAAAAAAAAAAACGTTTGAATCCATGCATCTGGCGCCTTGCATGTAGATTAGGGGCCAGGCGCACGGATTAGGGGGGGCGGCGCCCTGCATGAGCAGCTGCCACTGATGCTGTACATGGCTTCATGAAGACCCCACAGCACTCTGCCTCAGTACTCTTCCCCAGAGCCCTCACCCCCTATGCGGGTAGTAGGCTGGCTCTTGAGAGACGTTCTGCAAATATCTAAATTCCTTAATGGTTTCATGTCAGTCTGCAGAATTACCGCTGATGCTCGTTTGCAGCATGCTTGTTTGGGTCTGTGGTTCAAACGTGCTGAAGTCAGACACGGGCAGGCAACAGACATTTTCATAATGCAGCCCCCATAATTTTCCCATTGCAGAGACACTTTGAAAATACATATTAAGGTTTTCATACACACCGGCTTTCAAGGAAACTTGTTTTATATTGTTTAGCTGGAGCTGACCTTTAGGGCTCATTTACACTCGCTTTGATTTTAACACATTAACCCCCTACTGCTTCAACTGACTTTTTTTTTTTTTTATGTGCTTTTGATGCTTCTGTGATGCTTTTTGAAGTTTGGCAAATGCCCTGTGTGTTGATTTTTTTTTTTTTATATTTGTTTTAAAGGGGGTTAGTAGAACCCTGCTCATTACTACCCCCAACCCATCAATATCCCCACTCACTAGATCCCCAGCTCATTCATACCCTTGTTCAGCAGATCCCTGGCTGAGTATTACCCCAAACTCTGCGGACGCTCCGCCTAGCAGTAACCCCCAGCTCTGCGGATGCCCCGCTCATTAGTAACCCTCAACCCTGCTGATGCCCCGCTCATTAGTAACCCTCAACCCTGCGGATGCCCCGCTCATTAGTAACCCTCAACCCTGCTGATGCCCCGCTCATCAGTAACCTCCCACTCTGCTGATGCTGCACCCAGCAGTAACCCCCAGCTCTGCTGATGCCCCGCTCATTAGTACCCCTCTACCCTGCAGATGCCCCGCTCATTAGTAAACCTCTACCCTGTGATGCCCCCCACTTATTAGTAACCCCCAGCTCTGCTAATGCCCTGCTCATTAGTAACCCTCAACCCTGCTGATGCCCACGCTTAATAGTAACCTCCAGCTTTGCTGCACCCAGTAGTAACCCCCAGCTCTGCTGGTGTCCCATTCATTAGTAACCCCTAGCTCTGCTGATCCCCTGCTCATTAGTAACCTCCAGCTCTGCTTATGCCCCGCCCAGTAGTAACCTCCAGCTCTGCTGATGCCCCGCCCAGTAGTAACCTCCAGCTCTGCTGATGCCCCGCCCAGTAGTAACCTCCAGCTCTGCTGATGCCCCGCCCAGTAGTAACCTCCAGCTCTGCTGATGCCCCGCCCAGTAGTAACCTCCAGCTCTGCTGATGCCCCGCCCAGTAGTAACCTCCAGCTCTGCTGATGCCCCGCCCAGTAGTAACCTCCAGCTCTGCTGATGCCCCGCCCAGTAGTAACCTCCAGCTCTGCTGATGCCCCGCCCAGTAGTAACCTCCAGCTCTGCTGATGCCCCGCCCAGTAGTAACCTCCAGCTCTGCTGATGCCCCGCCCAGTAGTAACCTCCAGCTCTGCTGATGCCCCGCCCAGTAGTAACCTCCAGCTCTGCTGATGCCCCGCCCAGTAGTAACCTCCAGCTCTGCTGATGCCCCGCCCAGTAGTAACCTCCAGCTCTGCTGATGCCCCGCCCAGTAGTAACCTCCAGCTCTGCTGATGCCCCGCCCAGTAGTAACCTCCAGCTCTGCTGATGCCCCGCCCAGTAGTAACCTCCAGCTCTGCTGATGCCCCGCCCAGTAGTAACCTCCAGCTCTGCTGATGCCCCGCCCAGTAGTAACCTCCAGCTCTGCTGATGCCCCGCCCAGTAGTAACCTCCAGCTCTGCTGATGCCCCGCCCAGTAGTAACCTCCAGCTCTGCTGATGCCCCGCCCAGTAGTAACCTCCAGCTCTGCTGATGCCCCGCCCAGTAGTAACCTCCAGCTCTGCTGATGCCCCGCCCAGTAGTAACCTCCAGCTCTGCTGATGCCCCGCCCAGTAGTAACCTCCAGCTCTGCTGATGCCCCGCCCAGTAGTAACCTCCAGCTCTGCTGATGCCCCGCCCAGTAGTAACCTCCAGCTCTGCTGATGCCCCGCCCAGTAGTAACCTCCAGCTCTGCTGATGCCCCGCCCAGTAGTAACCTCCAGCTCTGCTGATGCCCCGCCCAGTAGTAACCTCCAGCTCTGCTGATGCCCCGCCCAGTAGTAACCTCCAGCTCTGCTGATGCCCCGCCCAGTAGTAACCTCCAGCTCTGCTGATGCCCCGCCCAGTAGTAACCTCCAGCTCTGCTGATGCCCCGCCCAGTAGTAACTCTCTACCCTGCTGATGCCCCGCTCAATAGTAACTCTCTACCCTGCTGATGCCCCGCTCATTAGTAACCCTCTACCCTGCTGATGCCAGCTCATTAGTAACCCCCAGCTCTGCTAATGCCCTGCTCATTAGTAACTCTCTACCCTGCTGATGCCCTGCTCATTAGTAACTCTCTACCCTGCTGATGCCCAGCTCATTAGTAACCTCCAGCTCTGCTGATGCCCCACCCAGTAGTAACCTCCACCCTGCTGATGCCCCACTCATTAGTAACCCTCTACCCTGCTGATGCCCCGCTCATTAGTAACCCCCCAGCTCTGCTGATGCCCCGCTCATTAGTGCCATCTGCTAGTTTCTCCGGTCTAGAACTTGCTCACCTTTCTGATGCTCCATGCTGCACACCAGATGTGACGTCTGCACCAGACACTTCCAGAATACATACACATGAACTGGAAGTGACTGCTGATGACGTCTTTCTGGTTCGATTGTTTCCCAATGCATCCTGGGATATCTCATACCTGCAATACCTCTGAAACAAAATGAAGTGAACTCCAGAATAAAATTCCCTCAAACGCTGCAGGTGCTGCTGGCAAGCGTTATGATAGACTTCTATGGAGGCTTCGGAGACTCTTTGAAGCACCAATAAAACGGCATGGGGTGTAATTTTTGAAGCAAAGCAAACACAACATGTGAACAGGACTGTAAGTTTACCATTTTATTCAGTGACGGGTGCTTTGCTTGGCATTCAGAATGCTTAAAAAAACCGAGTCCGATGTTACATTTTTGAAGCAAGTGTAAATGAGCCCTTAAAGCGGAATTAAACCTGCATTAAAAAAAAATGTATAATTTGTCCACCGGGATCTTTATGCTGTAATGTACTTGTGGGCACCACATATTGTCACGTTATGGAGACTTACCAGCCAAGTGACCCCCTCCAGTGCTGCACTGCCAGCGCTTTTGGTTGTCTTGGGCTCTACTGTCTTCTCCTGGTCACCCTTCTGTGTTCAAACTCTTCAGCTGCTTGGTTGGGCCACAAGGATGTCACTCTGGCTCCTGCCCATAGGAATCGCAGCATAGAGCGGTACCATAAACTTGCACTGAGCTGCGCATGCGAGGCTCAGTATACATATACGCTAATAGGCAGGGAAATGTGATGTGAATTATTCCTGCGTTACCGCAATAAAGAACATGGAAACTCGAAATGTATGGACAGCTACATGCAACAAAATTGGGGACAAACAGAACCCAAAGCAAAAGAATAAGACAGGGAAAAGTAGTTACAGAAGAGACTAATAGGGTCTCTTTTTTGTAAAAAAAAAAAAAAAAATCGAACCTGTCAGGTTTTTTTTTTACTCCCCCCCCCCCCCCTCCCCCCCATTTAACCGGTCCATGATGTCACTGATTAGCACACAGTGACCCCATATAGCACATCCAGAAAACTGTTGTTGCAGATTACGAACACTCAGACCTGTGACACATTGACTTTGTATTGGAGAAACGTGGAGAATGCCATTATGGACCTCTCCTTCTAAAAATTCTACCTGCCTGGCTGTTAGCATTTCAGTACTTTGAATAGCTGACCCAGAATAAGCATAGACCTAAAGACGTCTGACTTTTCTTGCAATTTTCTGTCTGCATAAATGTTCCAGGTCACTGAACCAAAAAGTGTGAACGCAAAATGAAACTTTCTCAATTAACATTAAAGTGTTAGTAAAATCTGTCTGTATATACAGTAAAGCATGCTTGTTATATTCACTGCGGAACCTAAGGGCAGGGGCGGACTGATAACTCATGGGGCCCCGGGCAATAGGAGATTATGGGGCCCCCAGGCAATCCGAGATTTTGGGCCACACAGTATATACACGCACAGTATACAATCACACAGTATACACACACATGTACACACAGTATACACAGACAGATGTAAAAAAAAACAGATTTATACATACTGTCCCTGGTTTTACTAAGGCTGGCAACCCTGATGGGGCCCCCTAGTGGCCCAGGGCCCTCGGGCAGTGCCCGAGTCGCTCAATGGTCAGTCCGCCCCTGCCTAAGGGGTTAATTATGCGCATTGTGTAAAAAGGCTGTTTGATCCTGTCTTCTCTGATTCTTTCTTCCACTTTCCCCAATTCATCTCCTGATAAGACAGCGCCAGGGGACAGACTGCACATACTCAGTTTGGTGTGTGTTGCTAGAGGTTTTTTTTTTTTTCTTGAGAGAGTGCATGTGATCAGCACAGGGCCATTCAGCACTGTCCAGACAGAGGGTCAGGGGTCCTGCAGCCTCATAGGACAATCAGGGGAGACTGAAAACTCCTCCTTCAAGCTTTAACCAGACACTGATAGAAGTCACAAGATTGCTATATACTGCTGATAAGAAAAGGTATTTGGCAGTTTATATTTACTAAAATAAATAATTGCAGTTTCATGTTCTGTGGGAGACTAGAAACCGTATATACTCGATTATAAGCCGACCCAAATATAAGCCGAGGCACCTAATTGTACCACAAAAAACTGGGAAAACGTATTGACTCGAGTATAAGCCTAGGGTGGGAAATGCACAGCTACTGTAAGTGGAAAAGAGGGTCAACAATGCCCATTTGCAGCCATAGGTACCCCAAACTTCAAACTCAGTAGTTAAGGGTTCCTAGATGCCCCCCTAGCTCCAGCCAAAATTTGGGGTCTCTGGACCCAAAGGGTCCCAAAATTACATTGCTGCAGGTGGACACGGTTGACTGATTTTGGGGCCCCGTATCTTGGGGCCACTTGGTGCTAGGAACCCCAAATTTGATGTGCAAACCCAGTGGAACTAGAACTATAATATATCCAAAGCTGGGGTTCCTAGCACCAAGTGGCCCCGAGATACAGGGCCCCAAATTCGGTTCGGAACATTTCAAGCACTTTTCTGCAGCAGAGAATGACATTTTCCAAACTGATTTGGGGCCACTTGGTGCTAGGAACCCCAGCATTGGATATGTTGTAATGCTAGTTACACTGGGTTTGCACACCAAATTTGGGGTTCCTAGCACCAAGTGGCCCCGAGATACGGGGCCCCAAATTTGGTTCGGAAAATGTCATTCTCTGCTGCAGAAACGTGCTTGACTCGAGTATAAGCCGAAGGGGGCATTTTCAGCACAGAAAAATGTGCTGAAAAACTCGGCTTATACTCGAGTATATACGGTATAGTGAATGCAGGGTCCTGGGTTTAGTAACACTTTTTTAAGTATTTGTAATCCTTATGCTGCTAGCATTAGCAAATAGATAG
The DNA here is from genome assembly GCA_037952925.1 of Lithobates clamitans. Lineage (NCBI taxonomy): Eukaryota > Metazoa > Chordata > Amphibia > Anura > Ranidae > Lithobates > Lithobates clamitans. The sequence goes on along the minus strand of JBBGZY010000020.1, from coordinate 613,326 downwards.
GAAGGTATATTATAGAGCTGCACAATTAATCGTCAAGAATCGTTATCGTGATTAATTGCCAAGAATCGTTATCGTGATCTTGATTAAAGTATTTCACAATTCTTTCTATGCAAAGAATTCTCTCTGCTCTTCTGAAGCCACAGCCCTCAAAAGAAAGGAAGAGAAAAACTGGGCAGTCTGCCAAGAAACAAAACATTTTTTATCATTTGAACATAAGTATAAACATTGTAACTATTTGTCAATGGAATAGACTTCCTGTGTAAGTGAAAAAAGTTTAACCACTTAAATACTAAACTTTTTTCTGACGTTTGTTGGTTTCAAGTTTAAATCTTTTTTTTTTTTTTTTGGTAGAAAATTACTTAGAACCCCCAAACATATAAACATAAATATTTTTTTTAGTAGACACCCTAGAGAATAAAATAGTGGTTGTTGCAATATTTTATGTCGCACTGTATTTGCGCAGCGGTCTTTCAAATGCAATTTTTTTGGAAAAAATTACTTTAATGAATTAAAAAAAAAAAAAAAATCTAACCAGTAAAGTTAGCCCTTTTTTTTTTTTTGTATATTGTGAAAGATTTTACGTTGCGAGAATCGTGATCTTTTTATCCTAAGCAAAAAAAAATCGTGATTCTCATTTTGCCCAGAATCGTGCAGCTCTAGTATATTATATTCACTTGTTGTTTAAACTTTATTTTTTTTATTTCTTCAGTTGCTTCCTGGTTTCTGGCCTAGACAAAAATGTCATACATTCCAGGAGTCTTCATGGGCATTTATTTATTTTCCTTTGTCAGGAGGAAGGAAGGAGGAGTTTTCTTAGCCAAGCACATCCCCCTGCATGTGTGCCTGAGCTAAGGGCAGATGGATTCCAGGAAGAAAATGCCGCATGAATCAACTGCCCTTACTCAAGATGGCTGTGGCTAGAAGTGCTTTTAAACAAAGTAAAGCATGGAGACATGGATGGGGTGTGTGTGTGTGTGTGTGTGTGTGTGTGTGTGTGTGTGTGTGGGGGGGGGGGGGGGGGGGGGGGCTTGCTTTGAATATTGAAAATGAATTAAATAACATTCTCGGTTTGTGGTGCTCAGATAAAGTCAGGTCAGCCAGTAAACTAGCATTTTCTATGTGAAATCAACATTAGCAAACAGGATTAGTTTATTATTGGAAGAATTATTGACCATTTAAACCCATTTTTGTTCTGATGTAAACCCCTTAAAAACAAAAAACAAAAACAGGGGTTACATGTCTAATCCCCCCATAAAGCGGTTGGGAGGTTAATCTGAATGGCTTTGTTACTTACATGGGTAGACGGAGTGTGATGGAGAAGGGAACATTGTGGACCACACCTATTCTGTACAATAGGCGATCTGTGCTGAAAGCAGCTGTAATATATTGAATTACCCTCTTAAGAATATATTGAATTACCCTCTTAAGTGTTCAGTTAAATTCAATCCATCATCCTCCTGGAATATAATTTATTGGCGCTGTGAGGTTCTGGCCTCAAATCTATTTCATTTTTTTTCATATGCAGGAGGTATCTGGAGAATAAACGTTCTCAAGGTTGAAAGAATGTTCCTGCTCTAACCTAGATTCAAAGGATGGAGCGGGATCGGATTTATCTTCTGCAAGGAGGTCCGCGATAAAACTTTTTTTTTTTTTTAAGGCGGGGGTCTTGTAGAAAGTTTTTTTTTTTTTTTTTTTTTTTTTTTTTTTTTTTTTTCTCTCTTTTTTTTTTTGTTTTTTTTATTTTTTTATGGAGTTCAGATGCCCATTTCTTTTCAGATGTTATATTAAAGGTTTCTTTATCCTGCGGGAATGTGGCACCATTCTCCAGACCTGCAATTAATTGTCCTCGGGTGCCATCGCCCCACCTTCTGACCTCTGCCTGAACTGCTTCCCCAATTCCGGAAACATTGAACTGCGGGAGCTTTAGGGCCGTTCATATCGTTCGTTTTTCAGTAACACACAATGCAGGACCAATCATTGTAAAATGCACCCCCAACACAGCTACTGATAGATTTGCATTGTGTGCTGCAAAAAAGTGCAATGCAATGTACTCTCCTCGACTGGTGGTGTGATGTGACCCCATTCATTCTGAATGGCCCCTCAACACAACACATTTAATGTGTGCTGCCATGCATTGGAGCAGAATCTTGGGGCTCATGCACACCAGGTGCCTTTACCTGCATTATTATTATTATTATTTTTATTAATATTATTATTGTTATTATTGTTATTATTATTTTTATTATTATTATTATTCAGGGTTTATATAGCACCAACAGTTGCATCCGCATTGATCGACGCAGGGTAGATGCAGGGGCTTATAGAAAACGTCCTGTCCTGGGGTGACAACGCTCACTCGCTGTACTATATCTATGGAGGAGCAAGAAATGTGTTAGGAGTACAGAGCACCTTCTTCTCTCTCCACATCTCCATAACATAGGGGGAGGTATTTTGTAGTTCACAGTAGAGACCTATTGATAATGTTGGAAATCTCATTGCCGCGTACACGGGACAGCACTGGATATCAGGCAGGATCGGCTTGTGCATATATTAAACTGATATAATAAAATGCTTTCATTGGTATATTTAAAGAGTGAAAGGGAGCAAACGAGAAAAGTTAATTGTGGGGAGTTATCAACACTTCAATCTCAAAAGGTAAAGAAAATCACATTTGTGAGGTCAGGCACTGATGTTGGACAAGAAATCCTGGCTCACAGTCTCCACTCTATTTCATCCAAAGTGTTCTATCAGGTTGAGGTCAGGATTCTGTGCAGGCCAGTCAAGTTCCTCCACCGCAAGCTCGCTCATCCATGTCTCTATGGACCTTGCTTTGTGCACTGGTGGGCAGTCATGTTGGAACAGGAAGGGGACATCCCCAAACTGTTCCCACAAAGTTGGGAGCATGAAATTGTCCAAAATGTCTTGGTATGCTGACACCTTAAGAGTTCCCTTCACTGGAACTAAGGGGCCAAGCCCAACCCCTGAAAAACAACCCAACACCATAATCCCCCCTCCACCAAATGATTTGGACCAGTACACAAAGCAAGGTCCATAAAGACATGCATGAGCAAGTTTGGGGTGGAGGAACTTGACTGGCCTGCATAAAGTCCTGACCTCAACCCGATAGAACACCTTTGGGATGAATTGGAGCGGAGACTGTAAGCCAGGCCTTCTCATCCATCATCAGTGTCTGACCTCACAAATGTGCTTTCTGGAAGAATGGTCAAACGTTCCCATAGACACACTCCTAAACCTTGTGGACAGCCTTCCCAGAAGAGTTGAAGCTGTTATAGCTGCAAAGGGTGGGCCAACTCAATACTGAACCCTACGGACTAAGACGCCATTAAAGTTCATGTGCGTGTAAAGGCAGGTGTCCCAATACTTTTGGTAATATAGTGTAACGTATTTTTTGCTTCATAAGGCGCACCTGAGTTTTAGAGGAGGGAAAACAAGAAAAAAAAAATATTCTGAACCAAATAGTGTACTAAAATATTTTCCAGTGCCAAAGAAATGCAGACTGACCAATGCCATAAATGCAGAGCGACCAGTAATGCAGAGCGACCAATAATGCAGAGCGACCAATAATGCAGAGCGACCATTGCCACAAACACAGCCTTGTCTGATGTTATCTCATCCGCTAACAGAGCAGCCGAATGCTGTGTTTTCTGTGTCTGGCAGAGCAGGGGGATCTCCCGGTGCCCACGGAGGGGATTGAATGTCTGTCCCCCGCTCTCCTGCATTTCTTTTAGTGGTGGCGGTGGGGGGCGGTGCATACGGGGGCGGTGCCTGTTGTATATTCGCACCATAAGACGCAGAGACGTCTTCCCCCCATATTTCTGGGGGAAAAAGTGCGTCTTATGGTCTGAAAAATACGGTATATTGCAAGGAATAACATTCCCATAGACACACTCCTAAACCTTGTGGACATCCTTCCCAGAAGAGTTGTATATAGATCTATACATATAGATAGGGGGAGAGAGATGCAGTATCCGAGCAAAAAAATTGTAGAATATACCTTCAGAAAGATGAATTCTGATTGGCTGTAAGTTTCCAGCAGTTCTTTATCCAATAAGCTTTGTGTTCCTGTTTGCATAATAAGCAGAGCAAACGATTTGCATTAGGGCCGGTTCATACTGCTGCGAATTCTATTGCGAGTTTGAGCCATTGCGATCGCTCAAATTCGCAAGTCATTTAAATAACATATTTTTTCATAGTGCCGTTCACATCAATGCGTCACGGATCTAAGCTGCGTACAAAAAGGGTCCTGTGCAAGCTTGATCCCGCGTGTGATGCGAATTCAATGCAATATTTGCCGTAGAATCGCAGTAGATTTGCCAGAACGCATAAAGAATTCACAAAGAAAATTCGCAGCGCGTTCGTATCAAATTTGCGCAGAAATTCGCACTGCAGCAGTGTGAACCGGCCCTTACATATTAAAAACTGGTATGTAAATCTAATAATAAGTTTGCATGAGTTTTTTTTTTTTCCATCATCCATTCCCCTCCTGTTAACCCTTCCATGTTTGGGTTGCTCCCTTATGTAGAAGTTCTCCGCCTGATCGTTGGCGGCTTTCACAAAGCTAAACTCCACAATAAGGGAATCCGCGGCCTGCACATAATGCACATTCATTGTGACATCTACCATCTGCTATTCAGAGCAGCCTCCAAAATCCAGCTTTTGTTTGGGGGAAACCTCACACTTTGCAGGAACTGATCTGTGAAGAACTTCCTTCTAGAGTTTGGATTTTTAGAAAGCTGGTTTGTGTGAAGTTTCATAAATTTAGGCCTCGTGCGCCCTCAGGACGTTTTGCCATCTCTCCTAGAAGCCTTTCCTCCTGGCAGCAGCGTTTTGGGAGAAAAAAAAAACGCTTGACGCTTGTAAACTCGTGTGATGCATTTAGGCGTTCATTTCAATGGCCAGAATAAATGATTTTTCTGGCCAATAAAATAATTTAACACTCAAGGGTTAAATGCTCCTAGCTTTACCATGCGTTTTCTGAAAATGCCGTAACTGCTGGTGCAAAGACAATGTATACATGTAGAATAATGGTAATAAGGCACATTCAGAACAGACAATATTGTACAGGAGGTCCCAGAGTTAAGAACCTCCGACTTGCGAACGACTCCTACTTACAAACGGAAGTCGGCCTTGGTGGGCACAGCGGAAAACATCAGAAAACAGCGGAAAACGACGTTGGAAACAGCGGAAAACATCGGAAAACTACGTCTCTGCCGTTCTGCGCATGTGCTTCCGATTTAGGAACAAATCCAACTTAAAAACAAACAGGCAGTCCCTAACCCGTTCGTAACTCGGGGACTGCCTGTAGTCCATAAGCAGTACCACTAAAACTTGAACTTGGAGTCCATATAATATATTAAAGCGGACCTTCAGTCTTTTTTTTTTTTTTTTTTTCAACTTTTCATCTATTAAATCTTCTGCCCTTGTTATTTTAACTTTGGATAGTAAAACATATATATATATATATATATTTTTTTTAATGCCAGTAAATACCTTATACATCCCACTTCCTGTTCCCTGTCTGGTCATTAGCCTAGGCTTATGACATCATGCACAGCTCTCTCTGAGAGTTTGCCTGGAAGGGAGGGAGGGGGTTGAGTCATAAGAGGGCCAATGAAAGCTGCAGAGCTGGAGGTGTGCCTCTGTGTAAATCCAGGAAGTGAACAGGCAGCAGCTTCAGCTGCCCACAGTTAAAATGGCTTGGCTTCCAACTCCTTCACCTCCATTGCTGGTACTTGGCTTCCACTCCCTTCACCTCCACTGCTGGTACTTGGCTTCCACTCCCTTCATCTCCATTGCTGGTACTTGGCTTCCACTCCCTTCACCTCCATTGCTGGTACTTGGCTTCCACTCCCTTCACCTCCATTGCTGGTACTTGGCTTCCACTCCCTTCACCTCCATTGCTGGTACTTGGCTTCCACTCCCTTCACCTCCATTGCTGGTACTTGGCTTCCACTCCCTTCACCTCTATTGCTGGTACTTGGCTTCCACTCCCTTCTCCTCCATTGCTGGTACTTGGCTTCACTTCCCTTCACCTCCACTGCTGGTACTTGGCTTCCACTCCCTTCACCTCCACTGCTGGTACTTGGCTTCCACTCCCTTCACCTCCATTGCTGGTACTTGGCTTCCACTCCCTTCACCTCTATTGCTGGTACTTGGCTTCCACTCCCTTCACCACCATTGCTGGTACTTGGCTTCCACTCCCTTCACCACCATTGCTGGTACTTGGCTTCCACTCCCTTCACCGCCATTGCTGGTACTTGGCTTCCACTCCCTTCACCTCCATTGCTGGTACTTGGCTTCCACTCTCTACTTGCCTTCCACTGCTACTACTTGGCTTCCACTCCCTTCACCGCCATTACTGGTACTTGGCTTCCACTCCTATATCTCTACTGCTGATACTTGGCTTCCAGTGCCACTCCCTCAGTTGCTTTAAGTTGATTTTCATTATCTTCACCTCCACTGCTGAAACTTGGTTTAAATTCCCATGTCCTCTAGTGCTTATACTTGGCTTCTACTGTCACCTCTTTCCACTGCCTATACTTGGATTAATTTCCCACTTCCTCTTCTGCTCATACTTGGCTACAACTCCCTTCACCTCCACTTACAAAACTTGGTTTCTATTCCCGCACACTCTTCTGCTCATACGTAATCTCTACTCTTGCCCCTCTGCTGCTGATACTTTGTTTTCATTCCTTCTGCTCATACATGGCTTTTATCACCTTCACGTGTGTTGCTGAGACTTGGTTTCCATTCTCATCACCTCCACTGCTGATAATTGGCTTCCAGTGCCACCCCCTTGACTTTTGATATTGGCTTCAATCCCTGTGTCTCTCACTGCTCATTCTTGGCTTCCACTCCTCACCTTCTTTGCTAAAAGTTGGCTTCATTTCCACCCCTATGCCCTTGATTCTTGGCTTCCACTCATACCAGGGGAGGGTGGAAGGGGAGCTGTTGCCAGCTCATCGGGGAACAAAAGCCGTTTGAGGCAACTTACATTATCTCCTCTTCCCCATCAGCCTCTTTATTTTTAGGTCTCTAAGGGAGAAGCTTTGACTTTAATACTATATTTGCTTTTGCTAATGTGGACCATTTGGGAATCGGATTGCAATTGTTTTGCTTTGTATTCGTTTCCTTTATTCGGATTACTAGCTATGTGTATATTTTGAATAAAAGTAGACTGTGCTAGCTGCACCCAAATTACTGATGTAGTCCAATGTGCATCTTGATTTAGATATATAAATATTGTGACTTAAACAATAATAAATGCATACATAGATCTGTCAATGTGCAAAAAAATACATAGAAGAAGGTACTATAAAGTGACAAATGGTAAGTGCTATGAAGTGACAATAGTGCAATTAAATGTCTATTTAAGTGCACAAAGTGCTATAGTGCTCCGCGTCCCAACGGTGTCCGTGCTTCCACCTCTTGGGGGCAATGGTAACAGGTCCGCACTCACCAGATAGGTTGGACTCCCTTGCCTTATGGCTAAAGGAGTCAATCGTGCTTGTAGGTCACTATGGGGGACCTATGCCAATTTGATCTCCTCCATGTTAATCCTCTATCACCGTGCGATCCCAACAGTCTCCTCCAGGTGCAGATAGTGTGCAACGGGCAAATAATGAGAGAAAGGCTTCTCAGAATAAAATCCCTTGGTTTATTTAAAACTTACAAAGGTAAATGTCAATTTGACAGGACTAGCCTCGTCTCTAACATCGTCCTAGTGTAAGATGGATGCTGTACGTTCTGCGAAAAGCCGACACTCTCTCATACGTCACTTCTAGCCTGAGATTGGAACTAACACTAGGCCGATGTTAGATGACGCTAGCCCTGTCAGATTAACAGTATTTTTAGATCTTTGTATATTTTCAATAAATCAAGGGATCTTATTCTGAGAAGCCTTTATCATTATTTACCTGAAAATTGTGATTGACTCCTTTAGCCATAAGGTAAGGGAGTCCAACCTATCTGGTGAGTGCGGACCTGTTACCATTGCCCCCAAGAGGTGGAAGCACTGACACCGATGGGACGCAGAGCACTATAGAACTTTGCATTTAAATAGACATTCAATTGCACTATTGTCACTTCATAGCACTTACCATTTGTCACATTATAGCACCTTCTTCTATGTATTGCTTGCACATTGACATATCTATGTATGCATTTAATATTAAGTCACAATATTTCTATATCTAAATCAAGATACACATGCACATATGACTACATCAGTAATTTGGGTGGAGCTAGCGCAGTCTATTTTTTATGGAGTTCCTTTACCCCCGTAGGGGACAATACTAGACAACAGCAGCAGCTCTAATTGTAGCCATATAATACCAAGGTGTGAGTGTTCCACATAATCATGTGTATATTTTCCCTGGTAATCCCCTCTATTTCTGGTTCCTGCTTGTATAAATACGTTTTCTTGTTAGATTGTTACTAGGCATGTTTCCTTTCCTGAAGAAAGGGTGACTACAACCTGAAACTGTTGCATTTTCTTTGAAACTCTGTAATCTTTCTTCGATTTGAAAGCTTTCGAGGGCTGTAAGTGTTGGACTTTCTCTGTATTTGAAGCTGATTGGGACAATTCTGTTTCACGGCGCTCGCGCCACGTAGCTGAGCTGCGTTCAGTTTCCTACACTTATAAAAAATTATTGCCCCGCTACTTCACTTCCCTTCATGCTCACTTAGGTGTAAAACTAAAAATATAAGCTGGCCACCATTTTGCTATTTTACCCAACTTAGGTCCTGGTAGCTTCCTAATGAACCCCTGAGCCAGTTTGCTGATGTCCAGCTTGGCCCGGTAGGCTGTAATTGGGAAGCCCAGAGATGTATGAAAGATGCAGTATGTTCCAGACAATCCTGTCTTTTAAATGGCAAAATACAGACACCTTATGAAGAATTACCAATTTGAAAACCATTCATCTCGATGAAATGACCTTTTCTTATAACTATTACCGGCCGCGAAAGCTTCTATGTACGTGTTTCTTACGTAAATCTATAATTTCATGCCTACTATTTCAGCTGGCTCCAGTCTTCTATGTAATTTAAACCAGTCACTGAATTTGGAAAGACGAGTGTCTGTTCACTTTTTTTTTCTTCTTCTTTGACATCATTTAAAAGAAACCTCCATTGAGTCAAATATGCAGTGTGCCATGGCTGACCTACTGAAAATGCCAATTGCCTGGCTAACCATGAGGCTCTGCACTCATTGGATCTACTCCGTCTTTCCGTCTTTTTGGTTGCTGGACGTCAACCGGTGAGACTATAGACCTCTTTTGGTGAAAAACGGATCACTGCGTGGGAAAGCTCTTTATTAAAGGTATTTCCTTTAAGGGCTGTTTTACTGTGAGTACCTGCCAGAGGACTATTTAAAAAAAAAAAAAAAAAGAATGGCCTGGAGTTGGGTTTTAACGCGGAACTAAATCCTCCTATTCTTCCCAGCCAAGGAAGCTGCCATCTTGGCCTCTGATCTTCAACTGCCATGGTGCTGCACGTTTGATCAGTTATGACACCAGCCATTGGATGGTTTGATAGTTTGGCTGAGAGAACAACCAATGTTCCCATCTGGGAATGTAACTGTTTTTTTTAAGTTATTAAATTAATTGGTTTAGTTTCGCTCTCAGTTCTTGAATTGAGTTAACCACTTGACCTCTGGAAAGCCTTCCTAAACCCTCCCCATGACCAGGCAATTTTTTTGCGATACGGCACTGCGTTACTTTAACTGAAAATGGCATGGTCATGCAATGCTGTACCCAAATAAACAATCATTTTTTTCCCCTTTTTAAATAGCTTTCTTTTGGCGGTATTCGATCACTACTGCATTTTTTTTTTTTTTTTTTTGCGCTATAAACCAAAAAAGACCAGCTTAAAAAAAACAATTTTTTACTTTCTGCTATAAAACATATCCAGTAAAAAAATAATTTCTTCATAAATTTAGACCTCTGCTACGTTTTTGATTAAAAAAAAAAAATCCTAATAAGCGTATATTGGTTTACGCCAACGTTAGTGTCTACAAACTATGGGATTTTTTTTTTTTTTTTTAATATACTAGTAATGGCGGCGGTCAGCAACTTATAGCCCAATGCAATCGAACACTAACTGACGCTTTTTGGGAACCAGACACACTAATACAGTGATCAGTGCTAAAAATATGCACTGTCACTGTACTAATGACACTGGCTGGGAAGGGGTTAATTGTGTGCCTAGTTAGTGTTTTTTGCGTACTGTATGTGCTGCTTTTATTAAGGGAAGAGATGGATTCTTGTCCCTGCTTTGCAGGAACACAGAATCCATTCCTTTCCCCTGTCAGAATGGTGATCTGCCTAGTTTACATAGGCATATCCCCCCCGTTCTGTGTTGTTTACAGACGATCGGCGGGTGCCGGAGGACACCGAATGCCTGGCACCCACAGATTTGGCTTCTGCTGTAAATATTCACAGCAGCCACCCTGTAGCAGTAAAGTTGCTATAGGGCAGGAGGCAAGTGGTTAACTGAGTGAGCTTCTAATTGCAGCCTATGAAGAAATAAAACCCAGGGCTGATTATGTATCCGGGTTCCTATTGTACAAATCTGGATCCCTAAGGCTTTTCACTTGGATCTTTCACTACATATAAGCTGACCTTCCCAGGTACCCTGGTGGGGCTCCACCAGCCAAGAGAGCCGCGTTACTATTCATCTTACTCCTTCAGAACCTCCACCAAATCTGAAGTCTAGAGCTCTGCATTCCTCAAGGCCCGTACACACGATCAGACTGTTTGACAACAAACATGCAAATTACCTGTTTTAAGGCAACATCCAACCATGCGTACGCTCCATTGGACAAACTTTTGCGGTTTTCATCGGACTAATGTTGGCTGTGCGAACAGGCAAACATTCCTGCAACAAAAGTCCTACGTCGGCTAGTCCGAGCGTGTGTACACAAATCCATCGGACTTTAGTCCAGAGTACAAACACGCAGGCTCAGAACCAATGTAAAAGATCAGACAACAATACAGAAGTTGTCCAAAGGGTGGCGGTAATGAGCTGAAAAACCACGTAATTTTGTGGAAGTTGGCTGAAAAAGTCCTGCCGTGTGTATGCATACCAAGTTCACGGCCAACGCCCTTTGGACAGAAATCCACGGAAAAGTTTGTTTGAAGTCCGATCGTGTGTACGAGGCTTTAGGCTACATTCCACACTGGAGCGTTCTGTGAACGTGCAAAAAATGTTGTTTTCACTACTTGCAGTGCTTTTCATTGTTAACGGCAACCCAAATGAAGCTAAACGCCCAAAAAGGTACTTGAGCTTCTTTGGTGTGTGTAGGGCAGCCTATTGAAATTGAATGGGCTGCCCTATGCATGTAGCATGGAAACTCGCACAAAAAAGTGTGGAAAAATGTACATTCACGAGACGTTAGGTGTTTACAGGGGCAGCCGGGGGGTAATAAAACATGCGGTTGAGCCACTGTTTTACCCCCCCCCCCCCAAACTGTCCACCTAAAAGATAGCATGCAGATGCTCTGGGTTGCACACATACTACTTTGTATTGCTTTTGACCCGCAGTACTGCTGCCAAACGTGACCGATTCATGTGAATGTGGCCACATCTCAACCACTAGCCATAGGTTGGGCTTGCTGTAGCAGTGTGGTATTTACTGTAAAAAAAAAAGGGGGGGGGGGCAAGCAGCAGTGGCACTTTTGAATGCCTGACAGCCATTTCGGGGGGGTGGCAAGAACTCCCACCTGTGGGAATGGGCCCAAGGTCTGGAATTAAAATGCATGGACTGCCTCGGTGCAAAAATAGGAACATTATCATACGTTAATTAATGCATAGTATGTTCAATTCTCCTAAATCAGCCTCCTTTGCCTACATTCATTTAGGATTTAACAACCCCCCCCCCCCCCCTCAGCAGGGGAGCGCCATGAAGTCATACTAGACTTCCTCTGACTACCCAGTGCACTAAGCCCTGTGTGTTCTGCAGGGTAGGGGGTCCCGACGGATTCCCTTTGTAGCAATATCCTGCAATTTTAATTTAAACTGTTTTTTCTTATTTAAGTGACATTGCTTTGGTTTTGCTGGAAGGCTCCTGTCCTTCAGGGTTTATATTCAGGTCATAGATGAGGGATGTTTTAATTATTGCGATTTTTCTTTCAGCTGTAAAATTCCAGTTTCACATACTTGACACTCGTCCAGGAAGTGTAGAAAATCTGTTTGGGGGGATGTATATATTTTGGAGGCGCCTGAGGATATTTTAAGGGCAGATGTGTTTTACTGGCGGGTCCTGACCATAGTAGGTACCTTGAAGAGATCTATTTAGGAGAGAAATGATAAATAGCCTGGAGGGTTCATTCACATCACACAGCGTGCGTTTAATGCGTCTTGTGAGCCGACGCTGCTGTGCGCTGCCATACATTATTAAAAGGCTTTGCGGTGCTTGCCTTTTATTTTTCTTTTAACTGTATGAAACTCTTATGCAGTGCAGCAAGTTGTGCTAACTGGAGACATAAAGCAAATGGCTTTGTTCTTGCATTGGGACAACTTTTGTGAATGAGCCCTAAATGTGGCAGGTGCAAATATAGGAAGCGATTTTATATGCAGCAGTAAAGGAGTACCCCAGTATGACAAAACACTGCTTACCTACATGCTTGTTCCAGGTCAGGGACTAATTAAAGAGAACCTGTCATCAGAGGAATGTAAAGGCTTATGTCCAGAGAATGCACCTACCGTATATACTCGAGTATAAGTCGAATTTTTCAGCACATTTTTTTTTGTGCTGAAAGTGCCCCCCTCGACTTATACTCGAGTCAGGCACTTTTCTGCAGCAAAGAATTTCATTTTCCGAACCGACTTTGGGGCCCCGTATCTCAGGGCCACTTGGTGCTAGAAACCCCAAATTTGGTATGCAAACCCAGTGGATCTAGTACTATAACATATCCAAAGCAGAAGTTCCTAGCACTAAGTGGCCCCGAGATACGGGGCCCCAAAATCGGTTCGGAAAATGTCATTCTCTGCTGCAGAAAAGTGCTTGACATTTTCTGAACCGATTTTGGGGCCCTGTATCTCTGGGCCACTTAGTGCTAGAAACCCCAGCTTTGGAAATTTTATGGTGTTAGTTCCACTGGGTTTGCACACCAAATTTGGGGTTCTTAGTACTAAGTGGCCCCGAGATACGGGGCCCCAAATTCGGTAAACTGTGTCCATCTGCAGCAATGTCATTTCGGGACCCTTTGGGTTCAGAGACCCCAAATTTTGGCTGCAGCTAGGGGGCATCTAGGAACCCTTAACTACAGAGTTTGAAGTTCAGGGGACCTATGGCTGCAAATGGGCACAGTGAGGCTGCAAATGGGCATTGTTAAACCTCTTTTCCACTTACAGTAGCTGTGCATTTCTCACCCTCGTCTTATACTCGGGTCAATAAGTTTTCCCATTTTTTTGTGGTAAATTAGGGCCTCGACTTATACTCGGAACGACTTATACTCGAATATATACGGTAATTTATGAGCCACTGAACCAGAAAAATGAGGACAACTCTATAGCAAGGATACAGACAGCAATGTTGGAGCCCAAGCCTTTACCTGTAGAAAAAGAGCATGGATTTTAAAAAGGTAGACAAATCCTCACACTTAGCAGAAAAAACAAGACACAAAAAACTCACCAGGAAAATCAATTACAAAAAAAAAAAACTTTAGGGGGAAAGACAAAAAAACACCAAAAAAATCATGCTTGGAGGGGGAAAAAAAACTCACCAAGGGAAGAAAAAAAGATGACAAAAGAAAAAAACCTCACGCTTGGGGGGGGGCATACAAAAGACAAAAAAAATACCTTACACTTGGCAGAAAAAAAGACACAAAAAAACACACCAGGAAAACAAATTACAAAAAAAACGCAAAAAACTCATGCTTGGAGGGGGGGAAAAAACACACAAAGGGAAGTAAAAAAGGATGACCAAAAAAAACCTTACAAAAGACAACAAAAAAAATACTTAATACTTGACAGAAAAAAAAAACACAAAAAAAAACTCACACCAGGAAAACAAATTACAAAAACCTTGGGGAAAAAAAAAGACAAAAAGAAAAATACTCGCACCAGGAAAACAAATTACAAAAAAAACACACTTGGGGGAAAAAAACCTCACACTAAAGGAAGAAAAAAAGACAAAAGAAAAAAATCTCGTGCTTGGCAAAAAAAATCACTTATGCCACGTACACCAGATCGGACTTCTCGTCGGAAAAAGATATGACGGCTTTTCTGAAGGGATTCCGCTCAAGTTTGCCTTGCATACACACGGTCACACAAAAGTTCGCTGAACTTTCGACCGCCAAGAACGCGGTGACATACAACACTACGACGAGCCGGGAAAATGAAGTTCAAAGCTTCTGAGCATGCGTGAAATTGTTTCCGAGCATGGTGTAGGAATTTTGCGTGTCGGAATTGGTACAGACGATCGCATTTTCGGATAGCAACTTTTTCCGACCAAAAAATTTGAGAACCTGCTCTCAATCTTTTGCTGGCTGGAATTCGGCCGGCAAAAGTCCGATGGAGCGTACCCACGGTCGCATTTTCCGACCAAAAGCTCACATCGGTCTTTTAGTGGCTGAATTTCCGATCGTGCGTACGCGGCATTAGTCTTTTTTGTGTTGCTGCTGGTTTTTGGACATTTTTAATTTAATTTCCTGCCTTGTAAAACTACTGTCACCAAGATGGGAAGTGAGGTGAAAATCTTTCTTTTTTTTTTTTGTTTTACACTCAATCTAAAACCAAAAAGTTTGGTTGGGGAAAAAGCTGGCCATGCACTAATTGATTTACAAACGAAGGTTCATATGAACAACTGTACGGAAATTCTCACAGCACATTTCATGACATGACGAATGGCATTCGAAAGCACTTCAAAGACATTCCATTTTGGAGTGAATGGACTTGCCCCAACAAAAACCACAATCGCTGAAATTTTCCATTCTGCTCCTCCAAATGTTCTTGTCACTCCATAAAGACATGGAAGAGCGAGTTTGGGGTGGAGGAACTTGACTGGCTGGCCTGACCTCAACCTGATAGAACACCTTTGGGATGAATTAGAGCGGAGACTGCGAGCCAGGCCTTCTCATCCAACATCAGTGCCTGACCTCACAAATACTTTTCTGGAGGAATGGTCAAACATTCCCATAGACACACTCCTAAACCTTGTGGACAGCCTTCCCAGAAGAGTTGAAGCTGTTATAGCTGCAAAGGGAGGGCCATCTCAATATTGAACCCTACGAACTAAGACTGGGATGTCTTTAAAGTCCAGGTGTGTGTAAAGGCAGGCGTCACAATACTTTTGACAGTATAGTGTATATTCGGTGTTGGGATGTATGCTGTAAAGCACAGGTGTCAAACACAAGGCCCGCGGGCTGAATTCGGCCCTCCAGGCCATTTCATGTGGCCCTCGCGCCTCTCCTGCAGCTGCAGGAGAGCTCCAGCCCTCCTCTGGTCCTCCTCCAGACCCTGTACTTTCTGCTTTCAAGCAATGCATCCATCTTTCCAACAGCAGCATAAGGTAAGGGGGGTGCATTGTGATGTAAGGGAGGGTGGGGGACTCAACTTCTGACGGTGGGGTGGCTCTTGACATCTAATGTAATTGGAGGGGATGGGCTGGACGTCTAATCTTACAAATACAACCGGCCCTTTTGAGGGCAATCATAATGCTGATGCGGCCCACAATGAAATTGAGTTTGACACCCCTGCTGTAAAGCATGGGTGCTCAACCTGTTGTCCTCCAACTGTTACGGAACTGCAAGTCCCATCATGCCTCAGCCTATGGGAGTCATGCTTGTAACTGTCAGACTTGCAATGCCTCATGGGACTTGTAGTTCTGCAACAGCTGGAGGGCCACAGCTTAAGCACCCATGCTGTAAAGTATCCATGAGAAGGAGATGCATGGATGAACATATGTTCTGTGTAAATACAATGTCTATGGAACATAAACAAGGCCGGTAATAGATGGATGTCTCTGGCCAGCAGGAACTGTCTTGAGGTCTCAGCTGTTGTAGTGTCATGGGAAGGGAAATCCGATGAGATGTGATTGGATCCAGTTGGCGTGTTACTGTATACATTGGAGTCACACTTATCTTATACTGGTAATGATTACTCAGATCAGCATTTTTACAGCTCTAAAAAGTTATGCTCAGTTATGATCCCCATTTTTAGGCAATACCAGGCAGGAAGTTAGTGGTGTGTGTAGGAAAATGTCCCCTCCCCCAGAAGCAGAATTTTTTTTCTCTGTTTTCAATTTATAGCAGTGGTCTCCAAACTTCAACCCGGGGGCCAGATGTGGCCCTTTTTGCTTGCTTTTAACCGACCCTTGGAGCACCAGTTCATCCACTGATGCCAACAATGGGGAGAAATTCCCCTCCATGACACCAATGAAGAGGCACAATTCCTCCGAATGACACCAACAATGGGGCCCAATGACCCCAAAGATGGAGCATTGCTATGCTGTGCTTTGTGGGCATGACTAAAATTTAAACCACATGTTTCTGGACAGCTCTGGGGCAGAGTTTAGGGTTTGTGCGGCGCACATGGGGCAGAGTTTAGGGTTTGCGCGGCGCACATGGGGCAGAGTTTAGGGTTTGCGCGGCGCACATGGGGCAGAGTTTAGGGTTTGCGCGGCGCACATGGGGCAGAGTTTAGGGTTTGCGCGGCGCACATGGGGCAGAGTTTAGGGTTTGCGCGGCGCACATGGGGCAGAGTTTAGGGTTTGCGCGGCGCACATGGGGCAGAGTTTAGGGTTTGCGCGGCGCACATGGGGCAGAGTTTAGGGTTTGCGCGGCGCACATGGGGCAGAGTTTAGGGTTTGCGCGGCGCACATGGGGCAGAGTTTAGGGTTTGCGCGGCGCACATGGGGCAGAGTTTAGGGTTTGCGCGGCGCACATGGGGCAGAGTTTAGGGTTGGGCGGCGCACATGGGGCAGAGTTTAGGGTTGGGCGGCGCACATGGGGCAGAGTTTAGGGTTGGGCGGCGCACATGGGGCAGAGTTTTTAGGGTTGGGCGGCGCACATGGGGCAGAGTTTAGGGTTGGGCGGCGCACATGGGGCAGAGTTTAGGGTTGGGCGGCGCACATGGGGCAGAGTTTAGGGGTTACGCGGCGCACATGGGTCAGAGTTTAGGGTTTGCGCGGCGCACATGGGGCAGAGTTTAGGGTTGCGCTGGGTACCCCGAAGGGTAAGAGCTGGAGGTAGCGGAACAGAGGTCTGGCATGGTCCGGCTGAAAAAAAGCCTTGGGTTCCAGGGCCATATGAAATGGCCTGGCGGGCCAGATTTGGCCCCAAGGCCTTGTGTTTGACACATGTTGTAGACCTTTTCCACTCCTACTTCTCATGCCACCAAACTGTTGCTTCATTCACAAGTAATGATTCACCGGAAAGCCCAACACTTCGGAGAATACCAATCTTCTTGGTCCCTTCATTGAGCTTCCTGGTTTCTCCCACCGGCCTCTGAGCCATTATCCCAGAAGCGGCCCACTACAGCCACATATAGTAGACCTGGGGTGTCAAGGTTCACCATCACTGATGTTCTGGAACTTCATTTCCCATGATGCACTTGCACTATGAAGTGTAGTGGACCATCATGGAAAATGTAGTTCTAAAACATCTGGGGGTGCCAAGGTTCGCCATCACTAGACTATTGGAAGGCAGTTCTACATAACAAATGTGCACTATGGCCCAGGAGCATTGTAAAAAAAATCTGCTGAGTTTGGCTGCAACAGATTCAATTAACTTAAATATAGACTGTGGCAAGTCTACAACCTTAGCACAGTTGTGGTTTTGGCTCTTTAAGCCTTGTCCCCGCTGTCACTCCTCCGGCTGAGGACTTGTTCACACGGATCCATGTATCTCCATGAGATCAGTTCCTGAACACTCCATTCTGTACGGAATATTCACAGACAAACTGTATCAGTGTGAGGACTGTTGGTCCCTATGGAAGTACATGAACTTTACAGGTAAAGGAGCCAAGTGCTGCATCAGTCTTTAAATGTCCCCCTGTGAACGGCACGCGCATTCTCCGGAAAATCTATGATTGCTGTTACTTGTTGCGATGTGAGTTCCGCTATCCCGCAGGGAGCACAGTGCAACCGAACAGAGCTGAGTCTGGATAAAAATAATGCTATAAAAGGGGTGTGAAGACACACATCAAAGGCCCGCTACACGGCGTCACCGCACAGCAGAACAGCCCGGCTGGGTGTACCGTAATGGAATCTGCTGCTGTTTTTTCTATATTTTTAGGCTTGCGAGTGGCAGGATGGATAAAAATCTATGCTGCTTTTTTTTCTTTTTATTTAAATCAGATTTTTATGGCATTTATTTTAATAAAATGCCTTTGGTGTAAAAATATATCTAAAGATAGTTTTTTCTATTTAAGATGCATTAGTAATTTAGTTTATTCAGCATGAAATAGAGCTTAGTTATGTAGCATGAGGCTGTATATTCTGCAATATTTCCATTTTTGGTAAACTTATTCAATGAATCCAAGCTCTGCAAGCGGAGATAACATGCACTGCATTGATGCATTCACACATTTTCTCAGCAACCATGAGATAATACAAAGTTCAGGAATATTTCTTTATCCCATTGTTTTGCAAATCTATGTACACTACAAACTGTACGATTGAATCGGTTCTGATGTTGCTGTTTTACTAACCTGAAGGCTTATTATTCTAAATAGGAAATATTAAAGATTCTAAGTACCAGTAAGAATAAGTCTTTACAATTTAAAGAGCACCTGTCATTTTAGGTCCATCATGACAGGTGCCTGTTAGCGGGCATCCACTCACCCGCTGCCGCCACGTCCCTCTCCTTGTGTCACTGTTGCATCACCAGCCGTCCCATTAAAGTGTATGGGATTGTCGGTGAGTAAACAGCGGGTCAGGAGGAGGAGCCAGCTGCGGGTCAGGAGGAGGAGCCAGCTGCGGGTCAGGAGGAGGAGCCAGCTGCGGGTCAGGAGGAGGAGCCAGCTGCGGGTCAGGAGGAGGAGCCAGCTGCGGGTCAGGAGGAGGAGCCAGCTGCGGGTCAGAGATGACAGTTGCTCTTTAAAAATTATGATTTAAATCGAGTTGATTTAATTCAAGCCTTTTTACTAGTGATTTAAATCAAATCCACCCTGGCAAGTGGGATGGTCAAAAGTGAAATTCAAAAATAACCCGTATAGAGAGAAATATGGTGGTTGCCATAGCTGAATAATCTCTGAAAATGCCAGTTGCCTGGCTCTCTGGTGCTGTAGTCAAGCATGCAGCAGGGTGGGTTGGAAAAAAACAGAAGCTCTTAAAGCTCCATACCTATTCTGCTGCAGTATTTTAGAAAGTAATAAAACCAGTGGATCAGCATAGCCAGGCAAATTATCATTTGCAAACCTATGTATAGTTCCGAGTACAGTTTCATTTAAAGTGATGTGTTCAGCCAAAATCTAATTTTAAAACACATTTACTGTATGTCCCTTTTTTTTTTTTTTTTTTTCTTCCCCATTTTGTTCTGACAGGTTTTAAATCTG
Source organism: Lithobates clamitans (assembly GCA_037952925.1). Lineage (NCBI taxonomy): Eukaryota > Metazoa > Chordata > Amphibia > Anura > Ranidae > Lithobates > Lithobates clamitans. The sequence goes on along the minus strand of JBBGZY010000020.1, from coordinate 593,809 downwards.
GACACCCCTGCCAGGCCATAAGTTATATTAATACAGCATTGTCAAGGCTGAGCTTGGATAGGGATGACACAACACCTTACTGATGAGGTTCTCTCTGCTCTCTCCTCCGGTCGGCAAGCTCCATGTGTTAGAGTCTTAGCAATGTGCAACATAGTAGTAAAAGCTGATTGGCTTGCAGAGCTCCTGCTTCCTATCCCAGTCTGAATGTTGGTGTGCAGGGGACTACAGGAGGATAGCAGCAAGACAGATTCAAGTGTTACTAAACCCAGGACCCTGCATTCACTATATCTGGTCTCCCACAGTGTAGAGAACATGGAAATACAATTATTTTAGTAAATATAAACTGCTAAATACCTTTTCTCATCAGCAGTATATAGCAGTCTTGTGTCTTCTATTCGTGTCTGGGCCAAGCACTGGGTAAAGCTTGTAGGAGGAGTTTTCATTCTGCTCTGATTGTACTATGAGGCTGCAGGACCCCTGACCCTCTGTCTGGACAGTGCTAATTGGCTCTGTGCTGTTCACATGCACCCTCCCAAAAAAAAAAAAAAAAAAATACACAACAAACTAAGCATGTGCAGCTTGTCCCCCAAGGCTCTGTTCTATCAGATGGATTGGGGACAGTGGAAGAAGGGGAGGATCAGAGAAGACAGGATCAAACAGCCTTTTTACACAATGCAGAGGATTAACCCCTTAGGTTCCACAGTGAGTATAACAAGCATGATTTACTACATATACAGACTGATTTTTACTATTGTGGGTTTAGTAACACTTTAAAGTTTTGTTTAAAAATACATTTAAAGCTGAACTCTAGGCAGACATAAGACACATATTAATACATAATAAAATGAATGGTTCTCAAATGGCAGTAGAAGTACTCAAGTTTGACTTGATACCCGCCTCTTGTGGTGCCTGTACAGCTATTGCAGCCACTGTGCCCATCGAGTGCTGCCACTGTGAACCCCCCACCCACTTACCCTGTCTCGTGTGTGTCCTCCATGCATCCCCTGTCATTCTCTCCTCTTGATAGGCGTCCAATCACAGCGCCTGTCACTTCAGCCAATCAGGTGACGGGTAACAGACCCGAGCACCTGATTGGGCGGAGAGGCGGTTCAATGTTAGGAAAGCGAATATTCATTCGCTTTTCTAACACACCTGGGTGAACGAGCGCCAAGCATGGCGCTCACAGGTCCCCTTTTTTGACGCCTATTAGAGCATATGGCTCCAATCAGGTGCTTCAAAAACACCCCCCGCCGCTGTAATTTGGGCGCCCAAAAAGGGACTGGGCGCCTGAATAGGGGGTGGCAGCGGTGGCCATGGATAGATTCATTGGTTATAGAGGGGGTGGCGCCTGTGCGCCTTAATGGATGCACCACCACTGCTTCTGTACCAAGTTACACCCCTGTTTTGGATGCAACATGGTGCCGGTCAGACCAAACCTCCACCCCCTCCAATCTGCAATGCGAGATCTAGGGGTCCCGCTGCCTTTGACTTCTGTCTCCCCAGATTTGGAAGGAAAAGGAAACTCCTGTGCTGCTCACTGTTCTCCTTACTGGAGGCTCTGACATGTGGAAGCAAAACCCTGCTTCTCCCAAGATGGCCGTCTCCACATAGACACACAATGCCGATCATGGTCAACTATTAATGGGCAAAGATCAGCTACAGGGAGACCACAAGTAATAGAGAAGATTACGGAGTTGCACTCTGCCTGGCTTCCTTTTTTTTGGCACAGCTTAACCCTTTCACACCTGCTCATCCCCTAAGAAGCAGAGGAATTTTGACATTTCTGCTATGGACTGGTTTATTTGGCAATAACATTGTCTTTACTAAAGATAACAAGGCAATACATATATTGTTTAAGGACAAACAAGGCTTTCTTTTTATGATGTCTTGCAACAATGTGTTTATTTTTTTTTTTCTTGCAACCCTTAGACAATAAAACGCAACAAAACTCACTTTTTTTTTTTTTTTTTTTCATTTATTTTTTTGGAGCAGTTTTTCGAGCGGACCCAATCGGACCATGCATTGCCCTCTATGGAGCATGGGGTGTCAATATGGGTGTCAACATCCGATGCAATCCTATCCACTGAAAACAGACAGATGTGGATCCATTGCCCATCTTTCTGGCGAATGGGATGAAAGTCTGATATAAACGGACAGGCGGTCTGTTTACATCTGACTGTCCATAGAGGAGAGCCGGCAGTGTCTGTGTCCGCTCTGCATCAGCGGATGGACACGGACCAGCCATCTTCCTGCTCGCCGGGAGTCAGCAGACAGATTCTCCAATGAGCAGGCGAAGTCCGCCCCATGTGAAAAGGACCTTCGCTTAAACATAAGGACTGTTGCACATAAAATGTGTGCATTTTATTCTGTAACTTTGTCCTGTTGAAAATGGCAGTAAAATTAGGATTCTGGTACAAAGCGTTGCAAAGTTATTTGCAAATGAAATAAAGTGTTTTGTTTGTTTTGTTTTTTCAATTTTGTGCTTTTCTTTAAATGTGAAATGTGTAAATATATGTTAAAATATGTACAAAAAAAATTCAAAACAAAAAAAAGTTTAAATATTAATAGTTATTAAAATAGAAATAGATGTAAAAATCAGCTGGAGAATAATGGAGAGACAAAGAATAAGGTGTTAATTAGGGCTAATTAGCGTAAATAAAAGATTAAATTTTCTTTTAACGTCAGGTCTGCAGATCTAAGTTCTTTCCTTTTGATCTGCAGATGAATGGACAGAAAGATACAAATGTAACAATGCTACATTGTATCTTTGAATCTGTGTTTATAAACACTGCACAATCGTACAGACTGCTTTTTTTTAACAGCTAGAGCTGGCGCCTTTTTCTGAGTATACAGTAATTCCAGTTCTGATTAATCACAGCTGACAATTACAGTATATTGGGAGGGGAGTACGGGAAGCAGGGCAGAGAGACTGGATATGCTACACAAGTCTTGTGTACAATAATGATGTTTTTTTTTTTGGGGGGGGGGGGGGGGTGTGTAGCAGCCAGTTAAGGACCCCTGCTCTTATTCCAAGCATACACAGATCCAGCACCATCTCTTAGCCCCATGTGATAGTATTGAAGCAATCGCCAGTCACCAGCGCTGTCACATGAGCGGAAGGAGAGTGTCACATGCTCTCCCATACTTTGAAGTACCGGGTAATTTCCTGGTAGGTAGTGAAGGGTAGATGAGTATGTGCATCTGGTAGGGCTGTCATTAAAGTGAATCTGTCACATTGCACTGCATGGACAAAACACAAGGTTTGCTTTAAAGCCCCTATTAAACCCCAAATCAAACCTTTATTATATTGCGGCTTACCAATTCTTAGATGTGGTGTCTGCCTTAGGTTTTTTTTTTTTTGTCTTCTATTTTTATCTAGTGACCCAGCCAGTAAGTCCATTGTTTTTCAAAAGAACAAGCTCTCTTACAGATGTATCATTTACAGGGATAGGATCAGCACTGGGTGCTTACAATGATCACTTTTATTTATGTAAAACCTTTATCCCCAAAGAAAAAAAAAAAAAGTTTCCTGTAATTAATTTTATAAAGTGTGAGCTGGAGTTTGGCTTCAATTTGTTAGTGTATCTAAATCTGCTAGTGATTCAACCTATGACTCTCCAGCTGTTGCGTGACTAGAAGTCCCATCATGCCTCTGCCTTTTGAGAGTCATGCTTATAACTGTCAGCGGCTTGCAATGCCTAATGGGATTTGTAGTTCCGCAACGGCCACTGGTTGAGCACCCGTGCGCTAGTCACTCCCCTCCCCCCACACTGACAACGCTGCTGTCCAAATGTGCTCCTTCATCCAGAGTAAGGGCACTCTAATACAGGAGGGGTTACTGGCCGGATCACCAGGTGACAAAGGGGGGAAAAGGCCTGAAAAAAAGAAAACTAATGCAGCCACCACATGTAAGGATCAGTAAGCTGAAATATATAAAAACATTTTTTTTTTTTTTCCCCGCATGTCCAAAGATTTTATTTAAAGGTACAAATAATACAAACAGTGGTCCAATAATGGACTGAGGACATGAGTGTAATACAACGGTATCTATACAAAAGGCCCCTTTCACACTGAGGCGTTTTTCAGGCGTTTTAGCGCTAAAATTACCGCCTAAATACTGCATGAAAAACGCCCCCCATGTATCTCAGTGTAACCTTTCACACTGAGGTGTTGTGCTGGCAGTGCGTTGGAAAAAATCCTGCAAACAGCTTTTTTGGAGCATCTTTGGGGCGCATAAAATAGCGCTGTAAAAACGTCTATCCCAATTGAAATGAATGGGAAACGCTGTAAAACCGCGGTAATACCGCTTTAAAAACGCCCAGAAACTGTGGGGAAGATCACACGACCGCATGGCCACGTTTGCTAACGCCTAAACGATATAAAAACACGATTAAAACGCATGGGCGTTAGCGCTATTTTTACCACTAACGCGGTAAAAAGCTGCAAAAAGGGATAGGGGCGGGATGGGAGACAATTAAGGACAATGAAGGGCAGGATGGGGGACAATGGGGGACAATGAGCGGCAGGATGGGGGACAATGAGGGGCGGGATGGGGGACAGTGAGGGACAACGAGGGGCTGGAATGGGGGCCAACGAGGGGCTGGAATGGGGGCCAACGAGGGGCTGGAATGGGGGCCAACGAGGGGCTGGAATGGGGGCCAACGAGGGGCTGGAATGGGGGCCAACGAGGGGCTGGAATGGGGGCCAACGAGGGTCGTGAGAGTGGCGGGATGGGGGCCAATGAGGGGCGGAATGGCGTACAATGGAGGACAGTGAGGGACAATGAGGGGCGGGATGGGGGACAATGAGGGGCGGGATGAGGGACAGTGAGGGGCGGGATGAGGGACAGTGAGGGACAACGAGGGGCGGAATGAGGGGCGGAATGGGGGAGAATGAGGGACAACAAGGGGTGGGATGGGGACAACCAGGGGCTGGATGGGGGACAATGAGGGTCGAGATTGGGGACAGTGAGGGTCGAGATTGGGGACAGTGAGGGTCGAGATTGGGGACAGTGAGGGTCGAGATTGGGGACAGTGAGGGGCGAGATTGGGGACAATGAGGGGCGGGATGGGGGACCCCGGGTACCTCCTAAAGGAGGTCTAAATTGTAATATTGATAAAGTTCCAGGTGGTTGCCAATCACGGGAGCAATAGGGACTTGTTGAAATTAGGTGGGATATAATGTGTCCTTTTTTTGTGGTTTTTATTTTTTTTTTTTTTCATTTGTCCATTGAGACCTTTTATTTTCTATCGCCCCTGTTGTATCAGTGCCCCCTTTTAATCCGATTAGGGTTTTCTCTTCATCGCTCCAACGTTCCTGCAAGCTCCGGTGCCTCACTATAGGCAAAAGCAGAATCCCGCTAAATGCAATCGAGCTTTCATGAAAGGCCAATTTGGCTGATCTTGTTAAAAATGATCTGGCATTCTGGGAAGTGACTTTCAAGATTAGCGCACAGCGAATTGCTTTTTATGTGGCTGCAAATAACATTTATGTTTCGAGTGATGCCCTTAAAACCATGTAATTTATCGCAGGACCTAATTGCTGTAGTTTGGAAGCGGCTTGGATTGGAAGGAATAAATTAAAAGGCCAGGAAATGTTATGAACAGCTGTCCAGAAATGTTAGGAAGAGATTTTTATCTCCAATAAACAGTCCTCTGTAGACGTTTTATGACATTGTTCTGCTGGAGGAGAAATGTCACCCAAATGTGATGGAAGGCCGGCCGTAGCCGCGCAGATGTCTCACCGGAAACCACGGATAGTAAGACATCTGTACATCCTCCAACATCGCCAGGACCGGCTGCTCTGTAACCTGCAACTCGGTGCAGTGATAGAGGGTTCTGTGCACCTAAAGCTGTATTTTAAACCCATTTTAAGAATGAAATCTTTATGCAATTATTTTTTAGATTTTGCTTTGTGTAGTGTACATATCCAAATCTGACATAATATCCGTCTCCTGTCATTCCCTGTACAGCAGCACACAAACTGGGAAAGGAGAGAGCTGCTGCAGTGCATATGTGCTGACAAATGAGCATGCTGATGGGAGGAGGGTGCAGAGTGATGGCTCATCACTCTGCACCCTCCAAAATTTACTGACAAACTAATTTTTCTCCTTCACTGATGGGCATTGATTAGGTGGCACTAATATGCCGCACCTATGGGCACTGATAGGTGGCCCTGGGGACTGTTAGGTGGCCCTGATGGGCACTAATAGGTGGCCCTGATGGGCACCAATAGGTGGCCCTGATGGGCACCAATAGGTGGCCCTGATGGGCACTAATAGGTGGCCCTGATGGTCGGCACGGATAGGCGGCACTGAAGGGCATCGGTGGGCGGCACTGATGGGCATTGGTGGGCGGCACTGATAGGCGGGACTGATAGCCAGCACGGACTGGCATCACTAATGGTCACTGATTGGTGGCACTTGTGGGCACTGATTTGTGGCACTGGTGTCGCTATTGTAATCAGGGCACTGATGATCAGTGCCCTGATTACATGTGTAGCTGTCTCCTGTGAGGAGATGCCGCTGATCGGCTCTCCTCGCCACGCACTCTGTCAGCGTGAGGCGAGGAGCGCCGATTACCAGCATCTCCGTGTTTACACGTGACCGGCTGTGATTGGGCACAGCCAATCACATGGTTAAACAGCTGCGAACTCGGCTTTTTACACAGATCGGGGTCATGCCGTGTCGTAGCAACATGGCGCGGCCCGCGATCGCCGCACTGCACGCGAGAACGGCTGTTCTGGGACGCCGCCATATGATGTCCCAGAACGAGAGCCGAACCTCCCCGCCGTCATTTGACGGTAGGTGAGCGGTAACTAGTTAAAGCAGTATTAAACCCAAAAGCAAACGTATTCTATTGCAGCTTACCAATTGTTCGATATAATGGCTGCATTCGTTTTTATCTTTTTTTTAGGCTTTCTTTCCTCTATTATTTTGTGAATCAGGCAACAAGTCTGCTGTTTTTCAGAAGCTTGAGCTCTCCAGCAGAACGTATCAGTTTACAGCAAGGGTCTCAACACTTTCAAAACAAAGGGCCAGTTTACTGTTCGTTAGACTCTAGGGGGCGCAGACTGTGGTCATCAGGAGTAGAAAATGTCACAGTAAATGGTACCCCATCTTTGGTGTCAGTGAGAGGAATTGTGCACCATCATTGGTGTCATTGGAAGGCATTGTGCCCCTTTGTTGGTGTCAGTGAATGAAATAGTGCCCCAAGGTTCAGATAAAAGCAAGAAAAGGGCCACATCTGGCCCCTGGCCGCAGTTTGGAGGCCACTGATTTACAGGGATAGACAAACCACTTAACACTGGCAGGGGGTGATCAGCTATTATTTATTCATATAAAACCTTTATCCCAAAAGGAAAAAAAAAAAGTTTGCTGTAACTGATTATAAAGTATTAGCTGGGGTTTGACTTCAATTTGTTAGTGTATTTTAGTCTGCTAATACATATAACACTCCCATTCCCTCCAGACTGACAAAAGATTTTCTTTAAAGTGCATTTTCTTTCAGCTGTCAGTTTGCAAAAAATGTTGGTACAGCCTGCGTACCAGTGGCGCCTGGTGGTATTTTTTTATTGTTTTTTTTTTGCGGTGGCGTAGGTGGCAAACAATTTGGTACAATTTTTTAAGTAAATATTGCGTACTATAAATGTAAATGTAGAGCTATTCATGAATGTAACAATCTGTACAACATTTTAGATTTCTTAGTAGAGATGTTGTGCTTTCACACTGGAGCGGTGCGGTTGCAGGACGGAAAAAAAAAAGTCCTGCAAGCAGCTTCTTTGGGGCGGTACAGTACACCGCTCCTGTCATTGAAATCAATGGGAAGCGCCACTTTTCAGGTGCTGTTAACACCTTCCTTGGGGTTAAAATTGCCCTGCTCTCTCCCGCACAGCGCCAGTAATACGCTCGAATGGTCTGAATGTGAAGGGGGGTCTTAAAGCTCTAAAGTTTATACTGTTTGTCACTTTTGGGGAGATTTCCCCCACTTTTTTTCTTCTGTGAAAGTAGTTACCAGTACAAAAAGTTATTTTAGGCCTATTTTACACCTAGGCATATTTTTAGTGCATTTTCAGTCTTACAGAAACACACTGCAGTCCATTTTAACATGGTTACCTATGGATGTAGTTCATATCTGTGTATTTTATGGAAAGGGCCAGGGACTTTTTCTGGTTTTTGGTTCCATAGACTTCAATGGATCAAAAGTGTGTATTGAAAAACGCAAAATGCGCAAACTGCAACCTGCATAGATGTGAACCAGACCTTATTGTTGTCACCAGGACTGGAGGCAAGTGAAAAAATAAACAGTGGCGTCCTAGCAGTAAAAGCCAAAGAAAATCAAAAAAGTATTAGGTTGCAACCCAACTCTTTCCCGCGTTCTCCAGAATTCCCATGTGTGGCTTTACTTTTAATTTTCCTTTTCTGTAAAGTGGACTAGAAAAAGTATTGCTCCCTCTTTTATTTATGGCTTTACCTAAATTGGATCTTTTAAGGTGCTTTGAACAGCCGCTAAGTAGCTGTCTAAGACCTTCTGACCCAATGTAATAGTAGGTAGAACAAGAACACTCCTATTGTCACATCTGTAAACTATAGGGGAAGAAACAAGAAAAAGGCCAGAAAAATTTGACAATCGAGTTCTCTCATCATGGTAAATAACACCCTCTCATGTAATTTTCTTATTGCCGTCTATAGATAATTTTTGCCTCTAGAACCCTGAAGTCCTCCCTACCCCTATTCTCTTATTTCTTATTTTCCTTTTTTCTTTTACAGATTTTATTTTTCTATTCCATCTTTTACACATATTTGTTTGTTTACATATTTGTTTGTTTACATATTTACCAGCAGGTCATTTTACATAACAGAAGTTATCGTTAATATTGATAGTTACAAAACATAGCAATAAATATATCTGTTAACTATAATTTTTTGAGATTTTCATATTTTCAACCGAAAATTATATATATATATATATATATATATACAATCTAATATTTAGTTAATATGCAGAAGGATTATTACAATACCCTGATCACAATAGACTTCCTCAAAATGAATCCTTTAACAATCATAAATCTAGAGTACCGTATATACTCGAGTATAAGCCAAGTTTTTCAGCACTTTTTTTGGGCTGAAAATGCCCCCCTCGGTTTATACTCGAGTCAGTGTCAGAGATTGACATTTTGCGAACCAAATTTGGAGGCCCCATATCTCGGGGCCACTTGGTGCTAGGAACCCCAGATTTGGTATGCAAACCCAGTGGAACTAGCACTACAACATATCCAAAGGGGTTCCTATCACCAAGTGGCCCTGAGATACGGGGCCCCAAAGTCGGTGCGGAAAATGTCATTCTCTGCTGCAGAAAAGTGCTTGACATTTTCCGAACTGACTTTGGGGCCCCGTATCTCAGGGGCCACTCGGTGCTAGGAACCCCGGGATATGTTGTAGTGCTAGTTCCACTGGGTTTGCACACCAAATTTGGGGTTCCTAGCACCCAGTGGCCCCAAGATACGGAGCCCCAAATTCGGTCAACTGTGTCCATCTGCAGCAATGTCATTTCAGGACCCTTTGGGTCCAGAGACCCCAAATTTTGGCTACAGCTAGGGGGCATCTAGGAACCCTTAACTACCGAGTTTGAATTTCGGGGGACCTATAGCTGCAAATGGGCATTGTTGAACCTCTTTTCCACTTACAGTAGCTGCACATTTCTCACCCTAGGCTTATACTCGAGTCAATAAGTTTTTTTTCCTAGTTTTTTGTGGTAAAATTAGGTGCCTCGGCTTATATTTGGGTCAGCTTATACTCGAGTATATACGGTAATATATTTACCTGTATTTTCTGTATTCTACAATAATAATTCTGTATTATAGAATACTATTCCAAAAATATTGGCAGATATACTGTAATTGTTATTACAAATAAAAAAAAATTTTTGAACGAAAAAAAAAAGAAGAAAGTGAGGGCAAAAGACATGTTATTATACCAACATTGATGTATGTGTTTTATGTTTAGATAGTGAGACCTGTTTCTAAACAACCCCTGAATGTGTCCCAACTATTCAAAATACCGTCAAATGTGCCTCTAAAGTCCGACCTAAGTGCCTCTTTTCCTTTTTTTTTTTTTTTTTTTCTTATATAGCTGTATATTCAGTACTGTGCTGTTTTGGTTTGTCTTTCACAATGGTACAGTATAAAAATTATTAGAAAAAATGAGTAACGCTAGTTTATCCTGGTAGAGATGAGCTGGCACCTGGTAAATCCATCAAATGAAAAGTCTTTTACTGTCTTCACATACTGTAAGTCACATCACAAGTGCAGTAACGTGTTTCGCCTGTAGCAGCCTTTTCCATGGCACCTGTGCTCTGAGGAAGGCTGCTACAGCCGAAACACGTTACTTGTGATGTGACTTGTGTAGCCAATAAATGATTTTTCATTCTTAAGATTTATTGAGTGCTGTCTCATCTGCAACCTCTGAGTGTGAACTTTTTGTACACAGGGGTAGAGTGGTGCTGAAACAAAAAAAGAAGTTTTCCCAAAGTGTCGCCACAAGTTGGAAGCACACAATTGTCTCTAATAAAACACCTGAACTCAATAGTGGTGTCTACGTAACTTCTGTCCATATAGTGTAGCATTGAGGGCTGCATACGGTCTGTTTGATGTTGCTTTTGAGGTTTTTAAACCCCTTATTGTCTGATCCACTGCCATATGTTATAATAATGAGTTAATAATGGGGTGTTTGAACTCTGCCATCTTGGTATATTCACTCCTTCCCCTCTTTTAAGAGTTTATTTTGTTTGGATGGCTTTTTTGCAGATCTTCAAAGCATGCTCAAAAGCTGCATTTAATCTCCCAAAGGCGTCATTACCTGCATGAGGAGGCCTGCCATTATGTGGCACGAGTATCTGTTCATGCAAGGAAGCTCTGCTTCGGATTCATGGCAGAGGGGACTGATGTCATCACTTTCAGGACTACACATGGTTATTAAGCGTGATATTTAGGCTGTGCGGTTATAGGTGTAAATTGTTCATGGGTGAAATTTGTTTGGCTCGGCACCCAGGGCTCCATGTCAGTTAGGTAAACGCATCTTTGCTTTCATCAGAAGCAATTCTTGTGATGAGAACAGGGCCTGCTTTTTAAATATATATGAACTGGAGTGTGCTGTAACCATGGCAACCAACCGTGATACTGCCTCTCGTAGTGCGTGTCTCCGTACAAGCAACCTGTTGTCTGTAGAAATCGGAAGTGATGATTGAGGAAAATATTTCATTAGGGCATAAAATTCATGTTTTATTACAGATTCTGCAAACCTTAAAGTAGATGCCAATCCAATTGCTTGAAAGACTAAAGCCTCGTACACACGATCGGATTATTGACCAACAAAACCGTGGAATTTTATCCGAAGGGCGTTGGCCCAAACTTGTCTTGCATACACACGGCCACACAATTGTTGGCCAACAATTACGAATGTAGTGACTTACTACGTAGTTTTTGAGCTCTTTAGCGCCACCCTTTGGGCTCCTTCTACTAATTTCGTGTTAGTAGAAGTTTGGTGAGCGGTTCGCGTTTTTTTTTTTTTTTTCATGCTTTTCATTTCGTGCTTTTCAGTTCATTTCTGAACGGCCTTTCGTCAACCAGACATGTTGCCCTTTAAGAGGGGGCTCGTGGGAGCGCGCGCGCCTGCCAGGAGCTCCCTGACCGCGATCGTGGGTCCCGCGGACCCGATGTCCGCGGGGATACCCACGATCGTCTCACGGTGAGGAAGAACGGGGAGATGCTAATGTAAACAAGCATCTCCCCGTTCTGCCTCTAGTGACACTGTCACTGATCAGCTCTCCTTGTAATCGGGAGCGCTGATCAGTGATGTGGCACCCACAGCTCCCCCCCCACAGTTAGAATCACACCCTAGGACACACTTAACCCCTACAGCGCCACCTAGTGGTTAACCCCTTCACTGCCAGTGACATTTTTACAGTAATCAATGCAATTTTTTAGCATAGATCGCTGTATTAATGCCAATGGTCCCAAAAATGTGTCAAAATTGGCTGATGTGTCCGCCATAATGTCGCAGTCACAATAAAAATCGCTGATCGCCGCCATTACTAGTAAAAAAAAAATTATCAATAAAAATGCCATAAAACTATCCCCTATTTTGTAGACGCTATAACTTTTGCACAAATCAATAAGCGCCTATTGCAATTTTTTTTTTTTTTTTTTTTACCAAAAATATGTAGAAGAATATGTATCGGCCTAAACTGACTTTAAATATTTTTAGGGATATTTATTATAGCAAAAAGTAAAAAATAATGCGTTTTTTTTTCAAAATCGTTTTTGTTTTATAGCGCAAAAACTAAAACCCCCAGAGATGATCAAATGCCACCAAAAGAAAGCTCTATTTGTGGGAAAAAAAGGACGCCAATTTTGTTTGGGAGCCACGTTGCATGACCATGCAATTGTCAGTTAAAGCGACGCAGTGCGAATTGCAAAAAGTGCTCTGGTCAGGAAGGGGGTAAATTCTTCCGGGGCTGAAGTGGTTAACTTTAAAAGCCTCCCTTGCTTTAACATCCGAAATCCGTAAGACTCCTGCTGGGCGGCGCCATCCTGGATGTCACTTAGGTAATAATTGAATTTATAACAGCCTTTCTCAAACTCTTTACCCCAGGGAAGCTCTTAAAGAAAAAAAAAATGTGGGCCTTGGGAAGACTTTGAGGTTTGGTGGCAAAAATGCCCCTTATATTGGTGATCAGTGAGTGGTGGTCAGAAAAATCACCACCGTAGATGCTAAAAAATATATTATTGGTGTCATGTTGCTGGGTCCTCAAAGTGGTGTTGGCCCTGGAACTACGCAGGCACCATCAGATCGGAAGTCAATCAACCACAGCTCTAGGAACCCCTGACAACGTCTGGAGAAAGCCTATCGTGCCACTGAACCCCGGTTGAAAAATGGCTGCTTCATAGTATTTCCCTTCATCCCTACATCGGCAACTCTATAAGAGGAGAGGGCTATGGGGGTAGGGAGGGGGTTATGCTATAGAGTTGACTGGAGTAATCACATTTTCTAGAAAGTTCAAAGGGACTTGCCAGTGCATGTAATATTGTTTATGAAAAAGAAACGCTGCAAGCAAGTATTTAAAATAACCTATTTCTCTAAGCTTTTACCTGCAAATTTGTATTTTAAGCTTTGTATGGCTTAAGGGGTCAATTAAAGAATGGTTTCTTCTGTCTGGGTAAAAGCTGATTGCAGAGGTAGGATAAGTTAGCACATGGAGCATAGAGGTCTTCAAGTCCCCAACGATAGACTGTAGTAGGTGAACTGGTGAACATTTTGAGTGGACTGACCCTGGAAGAAACGGACCCAGTTATGGGGTAAGAAACATCTGCGTGTGTACGCCCAGCGTTATTCAGAGAAATCCTTTTATCCTGGATCTCCGAGGCCTGAATTGTGTGAAAATGAGCTTGGCGGAATAATGGACTCGAATGAAAGGAAGCTTTTCTTGTGGTATGTATTTTATGAGCATAATTCTACTGATGTGCTCCTCGTTCCTACTCTAATGTTGTCAAAAGCGTTTGGTGGAAACCTTGCAGAGTTTCCCGTGTTTTTTTTTTTTTCTGGTGTAAAGAATAAATTATCATGCCTAATTAACATGGTATGTAGGTCATAATAAATTTGAATGCTTTGTTAATGACGGGACATGTGGCACTTTGTCAGCGCCTTTCTTTTTCTCGTCGCAATGTAAATAGCTTTGTCTGGTAGATTTAACCTGAATGCCGTTCTAAGAAGGCTCGTAAAACGGTGCGCTTGACATGTAAACAGTAGCTCAGATGACAGTTTTTTTAAACAGACAGTAGAAAAGGGCGTTTAAAGGTCATGAACTTCAAAATTGTATTTGCTTTATTGGGCCTAGTACACAAGACTCTGTGGGTTGAATGTCTTTTGACTGAAATCTAGCTGTGTGACTTCCTTGGTCTGCTTGCCTCCTGAATATGGCTTGCCCTGTTAGGAGCCTTAAAGCGGAAGCAAACCTTTCAATTTACCAGTTTCAAAAAAGTTACATTTCCGACACGTGTCAGGAATGCTATCACATTGGCTGAGCTCTCAACCAAACTGTCAAACCATCCAGTGGCTGGTATCCTAACTGATCACATGTGCAGCATCATGGCCGTTGACGATTAAACAAGATGGCAGCTTCCTTAGCTGAAACCGATAGGAGGGTTTACTTCCACTTTAAGTGCTGCTAGTATTACAACTTGAAGTCTATCTTTATGAAAGCTTCCCATAATCCCCTACATACCAGGATAGAGGGCTAGTAAAGTGAGGAACCCAGTAATTCAAGTCCTTTGACTTCATCACTAGAGGCATGTCTTTTCTGCAAAAGAGCCTTCCTGCTCGCATTTTTTAAAAGTAGGACTTTAGTTCCATGTTAAATGGTTTGTCCTAACCCCAGGGTCAAAACAAGAGGGGCATGTGCCCTGGGCGCTGCATTGAGCAGGGTGTCACCGTCCCCATGCTCCAAGGGGTCCTTGTGGCCTCCCTGTCACACCTGGACAGGAGGAGCAGCAGGGCGGCATTTTCTTGAATTGATCAGCTATGTTTTCCTTCTGCAGCAGCTCAAAAGCCAGTTTCTCCTTCTCTTCCTCTCCCTCTTGCCGGCATTCAGTGGCTGCAGGAGGAAACTTTTCTGCTCCTGATCTTCTCTGTCTGGGCCAGGGGTGTGTGAGCCCTATCAGGTGGGGAGGGGTGCCGATCTGAGTCTTTTTCTCCTGGGTGAAAGAATGTCTAGCTAAGCCACTGCATCTAGATATGGTAAAGCAGGAGTGTGGGAACGCCATTTTATTTTGAGCCGCATGAGCAGTATGGCTGTCCTTTAAAGGACCAGTTGTACCTGGGGTGCAGGATTTCACTACGTACAGGGTGCCGAGTTCAGCAGTACGTTACGTGCAGCGTGCCGAGTTCAGGAGTACGCTACGCGCAGCATGCCGAGTTCAAGAGTACGCTACGTGCAGCATGCCGAGTTCAAGAGTATGTTACGCGCAGTATGCCGAGTTCAGGAGTATGCTATGCGCAGCGGGCTGAGTTCAGGAGTATGCTATGCGCAGCGGGCCGAGTTCAGGAGTATGCTATGCGCAGCGGGTCGAGTTCAGGAGTATGCTATGCGCAGCGGGTCGAGTTCAGGAGTATGCTATGCGCAGCGGGCCGAGTTCAGGAGTATGCTATGCGCAGCGGGCCGAGTTCAGGAGTATGCTATGCGCAGCGGGCCGAGTTCAGGAGTATGCTATGCGCAGCGGGCCGAGTTCAGGAGTATGCTATGCGCAGCGGGCCGAGTTCAGGAGTATGCTATGCGCAGCGGGCCGAGTTCAGGAGTATGCTATGCGCAGCGGGCCGAGTTCAGGAGTATGCTATGCGCAGCGGGCCGAGTTCAGGAGTATGCTATGCGCAGCGGGCCGAGTTCAGGAGTACGCTACGCGCAGCGGGCCGAGTTCTGCCTCTGGCGGCAGAGGCGTAACTAGAATCTTCAGAGCTCCAGTGCGAGAAACCATAAAGGGCCCCCACATGTATACAATAGATAGAGATATATAGATATATATCTAAAGCTCTCCAGAGAGCTACCTCCTTACATGAGGGTCCCCAGACAGCCCCCCCCCCCCTTTCCAGAGGTTCCCCGTGTACCTGGCTGGTCTCCGCTGTCTGTGCACCTCCAACCCCCAGCACAGGGGGAGGTGGGAGGGGGCGATCAGCAGCTCTATGGTGCCTGTGGACCATGTGATCTCCCTGGGGCTTGTAGTTCTCCCGAGTGTATACAGTGGAGAGGGAAGGGACCCAGGCAGCTATCAGCAAGAGTGTACAAGCAGAGCAACTCACTTGTACACTGAAGAGTGAAACTGATAGCTGCCCGGGTCAGAGGCCCCTCCCCCTCTCCACTATATACACTCGGTAGGAGAACTACTATCCCCGCGGGCACCATAGAGCTGCCGATCGCCACCTCCCACTCCCCTCACTGCATCCCAAACGTAAATCCAGAGGTGCATGGGGAGATGCAGGGTCTTGGGACCCCACACACACACACACACACAGCGGCAGAACGGCAGGGCCCAGTCGCAAGTGCAACTGCTGCGACCCTGAAAGTTCCGCCACTGCCTGGCGGGCTGGCTTCAGCCCACGGGCCTTGTGTTTGATTTGTGTGTTAAATGAAGTTTAAAAATAAGACTTACTGGCTGGATCACCAGGTAAGAATAATAGAAGAAAGCCTAAAGAATAAAATGAATGCAGTCATCACATTAGGTAGTTGGTAAGCTATTTTTAGAGTTTATGGGTTTAATACTGCTTTAAGAATTCACTAAAGCACTCCTAATTGGGTAAGGGTTACCCACCAATATGATAATCCACAGACTGATGAACGAGTCCTACTTTCATTATGTAGAGCTCAATCTTACTAAGGGCCTGTTTCCTAACTTGGGTCAGAGCCCACCGGACTCCCTTAGTTCCTGCCTGTGGGAGTTGTTTAAAAAATGTTTTTCTTATTGGCGGGGGGGTTGGTGGTTGATAAACCTTTTTATAGTTAGATTTTTCGAACCTGCATTACAGGTGCACTTTGAAAATCATTCTTCCTCTTCTTTGTTCTCATTCCATTGACCATTGTAAATTACAGGTGTGTTAGAGATGATTGCAGCCTATCCAAATATTGGCACAAGCTGTCTATGGTTTACACAACAGGGGGCAGATTCCCTGCCAAGTTCCCCAATCTTCAGCAATTCAGGATAAATAGGTGATAAAAGTAAAATTCTTCATTCACAAGAGACGGCAATTTCCTTCATGCTGCAGTCTACTGTGTATGGTGAAGGCGCGTGCTTTTGAAGCTCATATTCATATGTAAACTGCAGTAACCCCAACAGAGTGCTACTTATCTCCATCTCCTGGGAACAATCCACGTTCTTCACTGTAAAGCCCAACTTTGGCCTTTTATCTCTATCCAAAGAAAAAAAGAAGGTTAGAACCTCTATTGAGCTTCTATAATTCTGACTAATAATTCACTTTGGGGAGATTTACCTTCATTGCCTATCTTGGCGTCCATGAGAAAAGAAGTGAAATCTCCAAATTGAGAAGCTCGTTCTTCTCTACACTTCTGACAGTATTACTGCTGGGTTGTTGGGTTTTTTATATTTTATTTTTTTTTTCTCTGTCTGAAAGAATTCCCATCACTGCTTGTACTAGTGAGAGGGTAGTAGGAAGTCCCAACTCTTGGTGCCCAAGCTGCCAATCACCATGACTGAGCATTACTGCATGGTTAGTAAGGAAATGGCCCGGCAGAGTGCTAGCATTTGACCATACATGATTGGTTGGTATTAACATTCATAAGAAAAGCATTTAAGGTTTCAAACCAACTATCCCATTTGTGCTTCCCGGATAACCTCAAAACCCGAAGAATAACTCAACCTAATTGGACTTTTTAGGTACGTTAACAATCTAAGCCAATGAAATAGTCTTTAAAAATGGTGTATTTTATTCAATACAAAAGGTTAAAAAGAAACGCCTAAGGAAAGTGTACTATACATATAAAACCCAAACCCCTCAGAGAACTCCATATAGCAGGGTTGTCAATCTCAAGTTAATTGCAGGCCACTTTAGCATTACAGTTGTCCCATGGCCTTCGGGAAGAAGCTGGGGTAGAGCCAGGAAGCAGAAAGTTCAGGGTTTGGAGGAGGACCAGAGGAGGGCTGGAGTCAGCTGCCAGAAACTGCTGAATGCTGAGACCAGGGAAGGCAGAGACACGAGGGTGCTGTGGCTGCGCAGAGAGGAGCAGGATCCGTAGGAGGAGTTCTGTCCTCCCCTCTGCTGCCAACTACTGAGATCGGGTGGAGATGAAGGGGGGTGCCACAGCTGCAGGAGAAGTGCAAGGGGCCATAAAAAATGGCCTGTCAGGCCAGATTCGTCCCAAGGGCCTTGTGTCTGATACGTCTGCCATATAGGGTCAATTAAAACATCATCTATGATAACAAATACAGTTAAACCTTGGATTGCAAGCATAATTTGTCCTGGAAACATGCTTGTAATCCAAAGCACTTGTATATCAGAGAATTTCCCCATAAGAAATAATGGAAACTCAGATGATTCGTTAGATTAAAAGATTATAGCAATGTGATAGGTTGTGTAACCATGAAATGTCCATCCACAAATGGAAGCCTCCACAAGGGGATTAGAAGCAAAATTAGGCAGGAGTTACAAAGTATAAAAGAGAAGAGAGGCGCCTCTAAGTGTAGCGATATGATTACATTTAATGTAGGTACAACATTTAGCAACTCACATGGTTGATGATTAAAACCGGCACATGTAAGTATGCAGACATCCGGGGTAAAGCTGTCCACATAGACCATCCTCCGCACCGCCGGCAGTCTGCAATCATGACCGGGAAGACTACCCTGCAGTAGAGCGATCTGAAAGAGAGGCTTGAAGCGCTCGTGGAACGCAGCATGGAAGGGATGGCAGTGCGGAGGACGGTCTATGTGAACAGCTTTACACCAGATGCCTGCATACTTAGAGGTGCCTGTTTTAACCACTTGCTTACTGGGCACTTAAACCCCCCTCCTATTCAGACCAATTTTCAGCTTTCAGCGCTGACGCATTTTGAATGACAATTGCGCAGTCATACAACACTGTACCCAAATGAAATTTTTATCATTTTTTTTTCCCCACAAATAGAGCTTTCTTTTAGTGGTATTTGATCACCTTTGCGGTTTTTATTTTTTGTTAAAAAGAGGTAAAAAGACCGAATGTTTAAAAAAAAAAAATTTTTTTTCCTTTTTATATTATAAAATTTTAAAAAAAGGTAATTTTTCTCCTTCATTAATGTACACTGATGAGGCGGCACTGATGGGCACCAATGGGTGGCAGTGATGGGCACTGATGGGTGGCAATAATGGGCAGTGATCTGTTACACTGATAGGCAGCACTTCTAGGTGGCACTGATTGGCACCACTGGTGGACATTGATAGGTCGCACTTGTAGGCATTGATAGGTCGCACTTGTAGGCATTGATAGGTCGCACTTGTAGGCATTGATAGGTCGCACTTGTAGGCATTGATAGGTGGCACTCATGGGCATTGATAGCTGGGACGGGTGGGCATTGTCAGGTGGCACTGGCAGGGGGTACTGGTGGCACATATGAGGCATTATTGCCTCTTCCTCTTCGGGACCGATGTCCCTTGCTGATGAGCTGTCAGCGCGAGGAGAAAAAAACGATCACAGAGCTTTTGTTTTGATCACGTGATCAGCTGTCATTGGCTGACAGCTGATCACATGGTAAGGGGCCGGGTCCGGCCCCTTACTCGGATCGTGATCACCCGAGTCTCAGTGACTCGGTGATCACAGCACGCTCCATGCGCGCGCACAAGGGGGGCCGTCATATGACGGCTTCTCGGGAATTCAGGTCCGCGCTGTAGCCGTCATTCGGCTATAGCGCGGGTGTCAACTGGTTAATCATCAATCATGTGAGTTGCTAAATGTTGTACCTTCATTAAATGTAACCATATTGCTACACATAGAGGTGCCTCTCCTCTTCTCTTTTATACTCTGTTGTGACGTGACACTACTTGTATATAAAGACATCGCTTGTATATCAACTCAAAATGTATTTAAAAATTTTGCTTGTCTTACAAAACTCTCTCAAACCAAGGTTTTACTGTACATTCCAGAAGTGCATTTGTGAGGTCAGGCACTGATGTTAGGCAAGAAGTCCTGGCTCACAGTCTCCGCTCTAATTCATCTCAAAGGTGTTCTATCAGGTTGAGGTCAGGACTCTGTGCAGGCCAGTCAAGTTCCTCCACCCCAAACTCACTCATCCATGTCTTTTATGGACCTTGCTTTGTGCACTGGTGCGCAGTCATGTTGGAACAGGAAGGGGCCATCCCCAAACACTTCCCACAAAGTTGGTAGCATGAAATTGTCCAAAATGTCTTGGTATGCTGACATCTTAAGATCTCCCTTCACTGGAACTAAGGGGCCAAGCCCAACCTCTGAAAATCAACCCCCACACCATAATCCCCCCTCCACCAAATGATTTGGACCAGTGTACCAGTGTAGCACGGCCTCCTTGGGGACTGCTTGAATTTACCTGTTCTTCTGCATTGCCATGACCCTGTGAACATTCCAACCCACCTGACACTCTGGGTTTAGACATCTTCCACAACACCTTTTTAAATGACATGTCACACAAGTCCAAATATGTTTATAGTATATACACTTTTACTGAAGTGATGTGGTATTAATACACAGAAAAGGGGAATTGGTTGACTGAGTGCTGGATAATAGTCCAGACTCAGAAGTATAATTCCCCTAAAGGGCAGCCTGAAACAGTACAACAGCACAACAGCACAAAAGCACAGTTTACATATGTGTACAATGAGGTACCACTTGGAGCATAACATGTAAAAGTTTAGCTAGGGGACAGGCAGTCTCACACTAAAGGGGGACCCCAGACCGGCCTATTCAACTTTTTATATCCTAATGAGAGATCACACTAAATAGCAGATAGAGTAGGGTCCTTTGTATGGTAGTAACAGCAGTGTCCACGATGCAGGCCCGATAGTCTTCACCGGCAGTTGGAGCTCATTAGATTGTATCCGATAAGGCACAGTGGTGCGGTAATAGCTGAGGGGCTTAAACAAGCTAGTGATACTTCTTGAAGAGGTTTTAAGTAAAGGTGTCTGTACAGTGTTCCAAACAGTAATGCAATAAAGTGTTCCCAAGGTACAGTAAAGGTGTCTGTACACAGTGTTCAGGTATAGTAGCAAAGAAGGGTTGCAAAACATGGGCAATTGCCCTCTCACCAATGACCAGACTGGCTTACACCTTGCAGACCGTGATCCAGGAAGAGATGTCCTTCAGCAACGACCGACTATGACCCACGGTTGATAGATGCCGGGGATCGTAGTGTAGATCGACTGGGTAGGTGCCGCGTGGATGTCTGGCAAACAGCAGGCAGGCTTAAGCCCTCTGGAGCCGGGTTGGAATCACACGCACATGAAGGCCCAGGAAGAAGCGAGCCCGGCATGGATCTCCGGACCCTCTTATAGTTCCTCTGAGGAGTCTCTTTGGGTTGTAGCAAGGATACCTAGGATGTGTGGTCCAGATGTCATATCATGGAAAGGAAATGCCGGTCTGAAAGACTACTAATCCCAAAATCCCTTCTGGTCTGGCTCACAGATGTGATGGCAGTCACTGGCGCCCAGCACTAGAGGGATATGTCTATAGGTAAAAATGCTGGGGAATTTGTACCATGTTATAACTCTAGTCCACAACTCTACACCAATGTGGTCCACTATCTACTCCATTGCTCCTGTTTAGAGCTACTGCAGCAGGGATTGAATTGGCTGGGAGTGTCTTAGCACCATCCTAGCAACAAGGCAGGATGGGATGATGCCACCTCTGTCAGGTTCCGAGAGGTATGTAAATGGCCTACACCTATAGCAAAGACATTTATTTTACTTTGGACAAAAGTGCACCGTTTATCTTCAGGTGCCCTTTACCTGCATAGGCAGTTTTCGTGGTAGAGTTGAAGTAACCCTTTAACATCAAGATTCCAAAATTGTGAGAACTGAAGTATCTTAAACTGTGTCGTCTGTGGCAATTGTCCTTCCAGTTTTTTTTTTTTTCTCCAATGCACATTTAAAAAAACAAAAAACTAATAGAAGCCAATCAGTTGCCATAGTTAAAACAAGCAGTTCTTTTTCAAACCCGAAGCCCGCTGTTTCCTGAGAAGCCTCTGTTGAGTTTCCACCACACCGTGGTCATGAGACGGCAGTACAGAGGACTCCGACAATCTCTCATTGTGAATCCTCATCTATATTCCAGCCACGTAGTCCAGGACAAGAAAGTGGTGCCAGGATAGATTGTCGGATATTCTGCATTTCAACTAAGCGCCATTTACATGTGACTTCTCCCAGAGCCCGCACCAAGTATTCCAGTGCAGGAAAATCAAATCCCCCTCAGACCTATTCATCTCCTCCGTGTCTGCTCCGAGCCGGATACAATGGCTTGTTACAGCAGAATCGGCTGCTGCAATCCCGTTCAGCCAAACTTCTCTGCAGCTCCTGGCAGGAATGATGAAATAGGTATTTGCTGTTGCGGGAGTCGGTTGTTTTCGTTGTATCTCTGCGTTTGTATCCAGGCTTGTCTGATGAGCCATGTAGACTGGTTCATTTCAATAAGATGTACAAGTTCTTTTAGCCACATATATACAGGAGCCCCTTACCTGCATACGCAGTTTTTTTGGTAAATGTGAACTAAGCCTTTTTAAAGAGAAACTAGTACGTTGACAGGTTCTCTTGATAGGGACCCCTCAGGCCAAGCACTGCATAGTGGGAGAAAGGGAAGATGGTCACATACACCCCATAACCAGACGTACTTCTTGACCCTCCCACAAATGAATTTGGAGGTGGGGGATTATGGTACAGGGAAGTTTAAGTTGGGGGAGGTCCCTATCAAAATTCTGTTACATGCTTCCCATACCTAGAAGTACCATGTATTCCTCAGTCCACCTACAGGTAGATGGAGAGGCAGGAAGCATGGTGAAGGCGAGTACAAGTTGAAGCGGGGGGTTCCTTGCAATAAAACCTATCGCTGTGCCATGATTAGGGCACAAAGCATAATTTTTCTTGTTGAAACACATTTATCAGGAAAATGCCGCATTATGGTCTCTAGATGGGGCTGATGATCGTGGCAAATGTGTATTTATTTCCTATGATCATTAGCTCCATCTAGGTGATCTGATGTGGTATTTTCCATTCTTCTGAATAAAGAACTTCAGACCTGGAGAGAAAATGACCTAGTACCGTATATACTCGAGTATAAGTCGTTCCGAGTATAAGTCGAGGCCCTAATTTACCACAAAAAAATGGGAAAAACTTATTGACCCGAGTATAAGACGAGGGTGAGAAATGCACAGCTACTGTAAGTGGAAAAGAGGGTCAACAATGCCCATTTGCAGCATCACTGTGCCCATTTGCATGCCTCACTGTGCCAATTGGCAGCCAAAGGTCCCCTGAACTTCAAACTCGGTAGTTAAGGGTTCCTAGATCTCCCCCAGCTGCAGCCAAAATTTGGGGTCTCTGAACCCAAAGGGTCCCGAAATGACATTGCTGCAGGTGGACACAGTTGACCGAATTTGGGGCCCCGTATCTCAGGGCCACTTAGTGCTAAGAACCCCAAATTTGGTGTGCAAACCCAGTGGAACTAACACCATAAAATTTCCAAAGCTGGGGTTTCTAGCACCAAGTGGCCCCGAGATACAGGGCCCCAAAATTCAGTTCAGAAAATGTCAAGCACTTTTTTGCAGCAGAGAATGACATTTTCCGAACCGGATTTGGGCCCCCGTATCTCAGGGCCACTTAGTGCTAGGAACCCCAGCTTTGGATATGTTATGATACCAGTTCCACTAGGTTTGCACACCAAATTTGGGGTTCCTAGCACCAAGTGGCCCTGAGATATGGGGCCCCAAATTCGGTTCAGAAAATGTCAAGCACTTTTCTGCAGCAGAGAATGACATTTTCCGAACCGATTTTGGGGCCCCGTGTCTCGGGGCCACTTAGTGCTAGGAACTTCATCTTTGGATATGTTGTGGTACCAGTTCCCCTGGGTTTGCACACCAAATATGGGGTTCCTAGCACTAAGTGGCCCTGAGATACGGGGCCCCAAAATCAGTTCGGAAAATGAAATTTTTTGCTGCAGAAAAGTGCTTGACTCGAGTATAAGTCGAGGGGGCACTTTCAGCACAAAAAAATGTGCTGAAAAATTCGACTTATACTCGAGTATATACGGTAACCGTTAAATTTTGCAGAAAATAATGCTTTTTTTTTTTTTTTTTTTTTTTTTTAATATATAAATGTGCCCTATAGTGTCTTGATTCTAGCCTACTAAGATTGTGCTTTAGATATACAAGGAGGTTGTGTATTTTATAAACTGATCTGAGACTGGCAGAGGAGGTGGAACCTATGTGTCTCTGAATGATCTTGGATGCGACGAAACGTGTAGGAAAGAGCTATTGCTCATGACGTCACCACACACACGCTGTAATCCCTAAGTAATTGATATGGATTTTGGGAACTGGTATTCACGGTTACAAGCAGGTATCTTTTTTTTTTATGGTGTGAGTGGTTAGTCTATAACAAATGGGTTATGCCATTTTACACTATGCTGGTATTCCTGGTTCTCTTATTATGGTATGGCTGAATGTTTGTTTTTTCCTCATTGGATGTGATATTCTGGTGACCTGATGTGAAGATCTGGAGGCAGTATATGTTTCCCAACAGACAATTTTACTCATACACAAGCCTAAGTGACTTTTTGCGCACTTACTCTGAGAAGAGTTCCATATGTTCATGGTGGTGGTACACTTTGGTATTTGAAGCACCTGGCAAATAGGTTTCTTGTCACCATATTGCACCCAAGTTTGGACTTTTCCTTGTTTGGACTGATATTTTCACACTTAAATCCTATATGTCCTATTTATGTTCATCGCTTAGATCTTTGCCACACTATAGAAAATCAATCTTCTGTGTACAATTTTCCAGCAGCTTTTTGGATCTTATAGCGCGGTTTACATTTGTGTGCATTCTGAAGAGAAAATTGCCTAGTAACATTAGATTTTGCAGGGAAAGTGCCTGGATTACTCCCGCAGGTGTGCGGACTAAGGTCAGGCTGGCCGATTTTTGAGGCCGCGGCTTTGCGCCCTGTTGGACCGGGATACACGCTCCTTTGTGTGAGGCGGCGCCCTCCTGTGGTGGGCGATGCTGTGATGAACGCGGCTTACTCTCACTGCCTGCCCACCCCTGACCTCTTTTCAGTTTGACAGCTGACGTTGGGGGCTTGATCGGTCACCCTTTCTGTGCCACCTGCCAGTGCCCTTTAGTTCTGCCTATTAGCGCCACCTCATCAGTGCTCCTCACTGTAGCCCATCAATTCCACCTCTTCAGAGCCCATTAGTGCAGCCTTATCAATGCCCATCAGTGAAGAAGAAAAATGACCTATTTTCAAAAATCTCTTTTTTTTTTTTTTTTTAAATTTCGCTCATTTTTCGCTTGGCACCAGGCGTAAGCAATTTTTATTGCCCGACACCCTGGGCATGCAGTTCTGGGCGCTGGGCAGCTGATTTAAAAAAAACTGGCTCGTTACTTTTTTTTTAGCTGGCTCCTAGATTCTAGGCAAGTTTGTCAAGCCCTGCCCTAGATATACAAGGAGGTTGTGTATTTTATAAATTGATCTGTAAGAGTGACAGAGGAGGAAGAGTCTATGGCTCTTTGATGAGACCATGCTATGTGTTATCGGGTGAGGTTCACAAGCTTATAGATAATGTGTTCCTGGAAACTGTTTTTTATAAGGTTCAGATCTATGGGTTAACTCTGAGGGTTGCTGTTTGCATTGTGAATCACATGTGTAAAAATGATCTGAACCGTTTGTAAGTTGCCGTAGCAACCAGCCACTGACTGTTGTTGGTGCTTTAGCGGCTCAATCCTGGGTGTGGCCTGATAGGTTGAATCCTCCACTGGGCTCTTCTACGTTTTGAGAATTCTTCTTGAAAGATCTCTGGAGTTCCCTCGTCTGTTTCCAAACCATGGCCTTCAGAAATCCAAGCAATACTTTGGTGAAGTCGTGGTGATAGGTGGAGCTGGGATTCGGGTATCTCTTGGCAGATACAACCTCATGTATTTGTTTTGGGTGGCCCTGGCCTTGGCCTTGGCCTTTTTAGACCCCGTCCTTCCCCATTAATGCTCTCATTTAAAATATGTTGCCATGTGTTTTCAGATGCGTTGTGTTTCGGAATACTGCATTAACGTGCACCTACATACATGTGATATGTTGCAGCTTAACAGTCCTTAGATGTTCACCGCATCATCTAAATCTTGGCTGTACACCGAGCAAATTTCAGCCGCAATTTA
This sequence comes from Lithobates clamitans, assembly GCA_037952925.1. Taxonomy (NCBI): domain Eukaryota; kingdom Metazoa; phylum Chordata; class Amphibia; order Anura; family Ranidae; genus Lithobates; species Lithobates clamitans. The sequence continues at coordinate 567,892 of JBBGZY010000020.1, read as the reverse complement.
ATGGTTGGCCCTATCGGCACCCTCTCGCTCATCTCCCGTCGATCTGAAAACCAAAGAAGCCGATGAAAAATTGTGGACTGAACAGCGGCTGCATACAGTCAGATGCAGCCATGAATGTTGGTTGTCACAATAGAGTAGTTGATTTTGCAGATTGGTCTATCCATGTGCTTTAGTGTGGATGGGGGAACAATAGATTTCTCTTTCAGCCCACAGGGAAGCCTTAGTGTTTTGTCAAAATACTAACCACAACATACAAGGCCATCCACAACATCGCCCTCAGCTACACAACCAACCTCATCTGCAGATATCACCCAAATCATCCCCTCCGCTCCTCCCAGGACCTCCTGCTATCTCCCTTGTTACCTCCTCTCATGCTTGTCTCCAGGACTTCTCCAGAGCCTCTCCCATCCTCTGGAACTTCCTGCCCCAGTATGTCCGGTCAGACCCTACCCTGTCCACCTTTAGGCAATCTCTAAAAACTCACTTATTCGCCTATCCCACCTCCACCTAAGAACTGTACATGAGTCACCTCCATCAGATCATCCCCTGCCTGCAGCTATTACCTTTTGTATCACCTCCCCCTCCCTTTAGATTATAAGCTCCATGAACAGGGCCCTTCTATTCTGTATTGAAATTGTAATGCCCCCCCCTCTACATTAAGCGCTGCATAAACTGTTGGCACTATATAAATCCTGAATAATAATGGCCAACTTTAGGACCGGAATGCGGCAATCTGCATTCACTTTGCTTTTTTTTTGCCTTTTTTTATTTCCCCCCCCTAAATCTTGACATCATGATCCTGCCAGGAGCACACTTCCCGTCCTAGGGTGACAACACGCATTCATCATACTGTATCTATGGAGGAGCAGTGTTGTCGCCCTAGGACAGGACTACAGAAACCTCCCTCTCTACTATGATTTTTAACATAGAGGGGAGGTGCTCTGTAGTCTACAGAGGCTAGAAGGAACAATTTTAGCTGATAACAGCGTGGCATGGCCAAAGAGCACAAAGTTGTCAGCATTTATTTACACTTTTGAATATAACAGGACCCTTTCAATGATCTATTTAAAGTGGAAAATTATCCATAACCATTTGATAAAAAAAAATCTGTAGCAAGGAACATACATTCCACATTAAAATTTGTTTTAGTTTTTTTTTTTTCTCTACAGCATTACATTACTTAACTGTCAAGTATGTCCCATGATGTGCTGAATTCTATAAAAAAAAAAAAAAAAAATAGACAAAAGCAGTAACCGGTTCTGTGCCTTTTTTCCTGCCAGAAACAAGCAGGATGTCATTGCTCATCGGCTTTTGGAACCGTGACCTACTGACATCAATACCGTAAAGTACTGGTCTGGAACATGTATGCAGGTTAGGCTCTAGGCCTGGGGCATTGAAGCCAGAGGGAAAGCATGACAGCCAGGAAAAAAATACATCACTGCAGGCTGCCCTGTCCTCTTCCTGTTGCTGAATTTTCAGCACTGTGGGGGGTTAACAGCCTCAGGTCTCCGGGCTCAGCTACACTAAACATGATCCAACAGGGACGCACCCTTTTCTGCCGCAGGAGGGGGGGCGTGTCCCGGTCAGAGCATAAATTAGTACAGCTGAGCCTAAAGACCCAAAGCTGGTAACCCCCACAGCACTGAAAATTCAGGAAGAGGACAGGGCAGCACTGCAATGGAGACATCTACCGAATCCAGCAACCTGCACATCTTGTGACATTCATTAACAGGTAAGTAATGTGACTAACACTGCAGAAAAAAATTATCTTTTTATTATTTTTTTAAAATAAACCTAACCTTTAACCTGTTCCCACTCGCGCTAAAGCCGAATTACGGCTACAGCGTGGGCCTATTTTGCCGGGAGGGCGCCTATTGACGTCGTCCCGCGTCCACGCTACGGCACGTGGGCTGCGTGCTCTGTGATCAGAGTCCGAAGGAATCAGCTGATCGCAGATCGAGGTAAAGGGCCAATCGCAGCGACCCTTAACCATGTAATTAGCTGTGTCCAGTGACAGCTGATCATGGATGCCAACACAAGTCGGTTATCTGCTTTTTTTTTTTTTTCTCCTCACGCTGTCAGTGTGAATAAAAGCCGATAACCAGCTTGTGTTAAAGGGACATGTGCACTAATTATCAGTATCCTGATTATCCGTGTCGCCCATCAGTGCCTCCCCATTAGTGCCGCCCCATCAGTGCCGCCCCATCAGTGCCGCCCCATCAGTGCCGCCCCATCAGTGCCGCCCCATCAGTGCCGCCACCTCAATGTTGCTCATCGGTGCCTCCCCATCGGTGCCTCCCCATCGGTGCCTCCCCATCGGTGCCTCCCCATCGGTGCCTCCCCATCGGTGCCGCCCCATCGGTGCCGCCCCATCAATGTTGCCCATCGGGTTCTGCCCCATCGGGTTCTGCCCCATCGGGTTCTGCCCCATCGGGTTCTGCCCCATCGGTTCCGCCCCATCCGTGCCACTTATCAGTGCCCCTTAGTGCAGCCTCATCAGCGCACATCGGTGAAGGAGAAAAATGACCTGTTTGCAAAATTCTATAACAAACTATGAAATATATATATATATATATATATATATATATATATATATATATATATATATATATATATATATATATATATATATATATATATATATATATATATATATATATATATATATAAATTTTTTATTTATTTTTTTAATCTTTTTTTCGTTTGTTTTGCAAAAAATAAAAACTCAGTGGTGATCCAATACCACCAAAAAGCTCTATTTGGGGGGAAAAAAATGATAAAAATTTCATTTGGATACAGTGTTGCATGACCGCGCGATTGTTATTCGAAGTGTGACAGCGCTAAAAGCTGAAAATTGGCCTGGCCAGGTAGGGGGGTAAAAGTGCCCAGTATGCAAGTGGTTAACTATGGCCGGTAGAGTGACTGGCGTTGGGTAGTTTTTAGCATGTAGGAGTTGAGCGTTCAGCAGAGCTTAATAGTTTTTGCATATTTATTACACACCCAGCTCAATCTATTACCTCTCTGCTTCTTCGTAGGTCTGGATTACAGCAACATGAAGATGAGCCGATCCGGTACGTTGCAGAGTCAAGAAAAATACACGAACGGCTGTAAGTACCTACCTCTGAGAGCAGGCGGGTCGTTATTACTTGTCGGCTTGTTGTTTTTTATGTTTTATACCTGTTTTATTTTGTCCTGCTGGCTTCTTCTGTTTGCTGTGTGCTGCATAACAATAGACAAAAGCAGTAACCGGTTCTGTGCCTTTTGCTGCCAGAAACTAGCAGGATGTGTTTGCTCTTCAGCTGCTAGAACCGTGACCTACTGACTTCAATACTGTAAGGTACTGGTCTGGAACATGTATGCAGGTTAGGCTCTGGGCCTGGGGCATTGAAGCCAGAGGGAAAGCATGACAGCCAGGAAACTAGCATTTTCAGAAGGTCAGCAGTGGCAGCTTGGAAGTTGCTCTCATGATGGGTTTCCTATACCGCTGATCTCCAGCTAAATATACGGATGTGGAAGTGGTTAAATGCCAAATGATTTATTTCTGTCCTTCCAGTATTGAGATTTGCACACCCCTGCCACACAGCACAGCCAGTCTAGTGACTTAATTTTGCTGTCAATAGTTATCCAAATGCAGCTGGGTAATGAGGTCATCTCTCTGCTCTCTCCTCCTGTCGGCACACTTGATTGGCACCTAGTGCTGCCCCTACTTCTCGCAGTTGTAAAATTGCTGTTATTGGAGGTACACTTAGTAATTCAGATCTCGGTTTATTGATGGTGTTTAAAGGGCAAGTTCACCTTTAGACAAATAATGAAAAGGGGAACTAACTCCAAATATCCTTAAAAAAAAAAATCTCTAAATTTCCTGGCCACTCCTCCGGACCCCCAGATGCACCCAGTGCTGGGGTGGGCAACCTGGGGCCCTCCAGCTGTTGTGGAACTACATTTCCCATGAGGCATTGCAAGGCTGGCAGTTACAATTACTCCCAGAGGCATGATGGGACTTGTAGTTCTGCAACAGCTGGGGGGCCCCAGGTTGCCTACCCCTGATCTAGTGGCTGTGATGCCCTGTGCTGCCAGTACATCGTAACCGTGCTGACCAATAAGAAGCGCATCTGAGGCTGCTTCTTCTTGTCCAAGAAGGAAAGAAGCGCTTTTCATTGGTCAGTGCAGTCATGTGGTTACGCTGACCAATGAGCTCTTGCTGTTGAGAGCGTTTTATGATGGATGCTCACTCTAGGACCGCGTAATGCAATGGCCACTATGTGCAGCGGGGCCAGAAGGCTTGGCCAGGATATTTTGAAGTCGGGTCACCTTTTTAATTTTTTGTGAAGAGGTGAACTTACCCTTTAAATATTTTCAAGGAGCTCAGCTTTAAGGTCCCATTGTGTGTGTATAGGGTACAGGGGTCTATAATTGGGGTGTTACATAAGCTTTAAGTATTTTATTGATCTCTCTGGGGAAAGGACAAATCCCCCTTTTGTAGTGGGATTGCCCCTACACTGCAAGGGGTAAATGCTCATTTAGGTCTAGGGTACCGGAAAAAGCCATTTTACTTACCTGATCCCCCACTTCCCTGGCAGCTGTCGCTCCCCTTTACTCCCCTATCCTGCAGGGGAGGACTTTCCCTTCTTGTCCTCGCAGCAAACGGGCCCTGCGCTGTACTTGATGACATTGCAAGACCTGCAACCACTGGAGTGTAGGTGGGAAGAGGCGTAGATCAGGGGTCTTCAAACTACGGCCCTCCAGTTGTTTAGGAACTACAATTCCCATCATGCCTAGTCATGTCTGTGAATGTCAGAGTTTTGCAATGCCTCATGGGATGTGTAGTTCTGCAACAGTTGGAGGATCCCTGGTGTAGAGGGACCCTGTTGGAGCTGAGGATTAGCAAAGTAAAATGGCAATCTTTTGCTACCGTACACCACACGAATCTGGCCTACCAGTCTATATTATGTGGCCCTTGCATCTCTCCTGCAGCTGTGGCCACCTCCCTCTTCTCTTGCAGCAGAAAGGACAGAACTCCTCCGCCAGATCCCGCTCCTCTTCGTGCAACCGCGGAGAGGCTCGTTTTGGCCTCCTCCGTCTCGGCAGTTGGCAGCAGAGAGGATAGAACTCCTTCTATAGATCCCGTGGCTCTCTGTGCAGCTGCAGCACCCCCTTGTCTCCACTGTCCCTCGTCTCCACATTCAGCAGACTCTGACAGCTGACTCCAGCCCTCCTCTGGTCCTCCTCCAGACCCTGCACTTTCTGCTTCCCAGCAAAAAACGTAAGGGGGGTGGGGGGTGCACTGTAATGTAAGGGAGGGTGGGGAACTCTGGGCATCTAGACTCAGATACAACCGATCCTTTAAGGGCCCTTTCACACGGGCTGTCCAATCAGATCAGTTTCTCAGCTTTTCAGGCAGACCTGGTCATACACTGCGTTGTCCTTTTTTGGAGCAGCGGATGTCAGCGGACAAATTTCAGGTTCGCTGACACCCGCCGTCATCCGATCCGAACAGTTGGATGGTGGTCCTGTTTTCTGTCCGGCAGATCAGATAGGATTGGATAGAAATGGACAGACTGTCCTTTTTCCATCTGATTTCTCCATAGAGGAGAGAGGGACTGTGTCCGTGTCTGCTCTGAACAGCGCAGCGGAGACGGAGCTGTCATCTGCCTGCTCAGCGGGGATCAGCGGATCCGTGTGAAAGGGGCCTAATCCAGCCTGCGGTGAAATTGAGTTTGATGCTCCTGATCTAGACTTAAACAAGCATTTAACCCTTGTAATGTGGGGGCAGCTTCATTGAAAGAGGATTTTTTCCCTGGGAATATGTTTAACTATTTTTAGAGTATCAGTTTCTGCTGCAGCTTAGAACTTGCCACCCGCTGGCTGCAAGTGGTAAATATGAAATGAACAATAAAATCTAAAATGTTTCATAGCATTAAGGAAGCTAAAAAAAGAAAAGGTTTTATTTTTTAGTCCTGAACATAATAAAGACAATGTATACAAATGTTCTACATTCCCCCTTTTTAGACTGCTGTCATATGTCTGGGGTGACATCGGTGACATGCCTGTAGAAGACTACCTTGGTGCATTGTTTTAAATGCCCGTGTGATGTAATGTTTTTTTTTTTTTTTCGAATGAAACCTGTTCCTTAACCCTTCTGTCTTAATGGAGAGAGGAGGAAAAACACATTACCGTTCTGTCATTGTGATAGTAAAAGGTTTCAAGCGCGTCCCTGCCAGAAACGTGTTCCTGTGCCAGCGCTGCACTGCAGAGCCAAACCTCCTCCCAATACATCAACCAAGCACAGTAAATCAAGCGGAAGAGGCTTATTGTACTCTGACTCCGCCCCTCCCGCCACCTGCGCACCTTCCAGGGTTTAATCTGCCGAACACATTAACCTGTGCCACCATTCACTCTACGTGACCACAGCCTGCAATCCTTGCTGATAGACGGATCATATTCACCGGAACTCTAATGAAATGCCTGGGGTTTTTTTTTTTTTTTTTTTTTTTTTTCCATTAGCAAGAAACATTTAATTTTTATTTATTTTTTTTCTGTTTCATTTGAAGCTTGTTTTGCTACCTACCTGTTTTTTTATTTTTTGAACTGATTTGGTTAGTTTTTGTGACTTTAAAAAAAAAAAAAAAAATTTCCCCCTTTTTAAGCCTGTGTGCTGATGCTTTTCATTTCGTCGGAGTGGCGAAGCTTGAAATTGTACAAGATGTGTGGTCAATTCAGCCGTCTCCCAGGGTGGATTTCACGGGCAGATGCCATTTTAATTCTGGCCAGATTAACCGTGCCACGGCCAATGTTACAGAGGATTATATCGAGAGAACAAATGTTTGCTAAAAGGGCAAATGTGACCTGATAAATTATGCATTATCATGGACAGCGAACGCGTTTGTTGAAGTAGAGAGAAAAAAAAAAAAATTAATATATTGTTTTGCTTGTTAGCTGGCGACACAATGGTGTGGGGGCTGAAGAATTAATCGCTGGCTCAAAAGAGCAATAGGTGCAATTATGTAGCAAATATATAAATATATATATATATATATATATATATATATATATATATATATATATATATATATATATATATATATATACACAGATATAGATATAGATATATAGATATATATATATATATATATTAATATATATATATATATATAGATATATCTATATATATATATATTATTATATATATATTATATATATAGTGTGTGTGTGTGTGTGTATATATATATATATATATATATATATATATATATATATATATATATATATATATATATATATGTATGTATGTGTGTGTGTGTGTATATATGTATATATGTATATATGTATATATATATATATATATATATATATATATATATATATATATATATATATATATATATATATATATATACATATACATACACTATTATGGGAATAATTTTGTCAAACCCCCGGATCGGTTCATAAATCGCAGTGCGACCTGTGAACTCGCACATGAATTAGATCGCATAGGTGAGAACACCGATGGGATTTGATTCTAGTGAGGGGAAAATAAAAGTCCCTGCACTACTTTCGTGCGAATCCAATGCGAGTTCAGCCATACAACTGTATGGCTGAACTCGCACTGCACAGACATCGCATGTGATTGGCACCTGCGGTGCGAGTCACATGCAATGTCTGAGATCGCACATATGTGATCCTAGGCTGAATGACTACATCGCATGATCTGACCCTCTAAGATGGCCATGCTCAACTTTTTCAACATCGAAAGGAACCCTTGAAATAACTTTCCAGTCTCGGGGAACCTCTGCTAAAAATTAAATGCCGTATTTTTCGGCATATAACATGCACAGGCGTATAACACGCACCTTAATTTTAGGAGGGAAGTTTCAGAAAAAAAGCTTAAATTTTACATAAAGAACTTTGAAGCAAAATAAGGGTTGGTGCCTATCAATGCAGCTTCACCATTGCCCATCTGCAGCCTCACAATTGCCCAGCAATGCACCTTGATCAATGCCCATCTGCAGCCTCACAATTGCCCATCAATGCAGCTTGATCAATGCCCATCTGCAGCCTCACCATTGCCATCAATGGAGCCTGATCAATGCCCATCTGCAGCCTCACCTCAGATTACTGCTGCCTTGGAGGGGACAGGGAGGGGGGCAGAACGAGCGCCGTCAGATTACATAGAGGGAGAATCTCCTGTTTACTCTGCGTCCTCTTTAATACAAAGTCCCGCCTCTTGGACTGGCTTCAATGGTAGACAGAACACTGGTCCAATGGAGGCCCAGGAGACAGGACTTCCTATTACAGAGGCCCCTGAGTAAACGGGAGATTCTCACTGTATGTAATCTGACAGCGCTCGTCCCGCCCCCTCCCCGTTCCCTCCTTGGCAGCCCAAATTGCAGTATCGGCATATAACACGCACACACGATTTGCACCAGATTTTCAGGGTAAAAAAGTGCGTGTTATACTGTACAGTATATCTACAACTCCTGATACATTAGTGGGATGGTCAGTGGGAAGAATGTAGTTATTGGGAAGCATCACCTTCTTATAGATATAAAAAGATCAATGATTTCCGTGGTATCTGAGAGGCAGAACTTGCTCGTTGCTCAAGGAATCCCTAGTAACCTCTGAAGGTACCCTAGAGTTCCATTGAACCCTGTTTGAAAAACCCTGTTCTAAGCTTTGAAGAAAAAAAGCTGATGCACATGGGAACTTTTAAAAGACTAAGTTGATTTAAAAAAAAAAAAAAGTTAATGTTGCACAACAACAAATGTCACATGTATGAGTTTGTGAAGCAGCGGTTTGGTGGACGATGCGTTTTATGCTGACTTGTTTTGCAGCCCTCTAAAATATTTATCCGTCTGTAGCCCGTGGCTTTGGAGAAGCGCAGTGCCCTTTTCATTCTCCGCACAGAAAAGTTGAGTTTGTCAGAGAAGTTTGGAAGGCTCGTCTTCTGCCTCATTTATACCGCGTGCCTCTGAAACTAAAGCAGACTGAACTGGCATGAGCCGAGATACGAGGTTATTCCTTTAGGGGATGAGAGCCGCCATCGCTCTTCAGAACAGCGTGCTCACGGTTTCAGCTGAAATCAGCAGGCATTTGAATAATAATCCACGGCCAGAGCTCAAATCAGCATGGACGGAGAACATTCATCAGCTATGTGTTGTATTTTTTTTTTTTTTTTAATGCCTTTCAGCGAGGGCCCTGCAAGTGCCTCCGCAGCTCTCGGCAAATTAAAGACATGACTGCAATGTTAATACGGGGCATCAAACATGATCTCTCCTTTAGAGAATTAATTAGCTTGCTTTTTTTTTTTTGTTTCTTTTTCTCTTATCTCTGATATCTCGATAGAAGGGTCCAGGCGTGGTTGGATGTACCGAGTTGCAGGCCTTCAGATCGCACACTGTATGAACAGCATGGGCTATTGTTCGGTATAAGAGTATCCATGTAGCTTAGAGATCCAGAGCAAATATCTCATTATCATTGCTCCAGAGATGTTATTAGAGATAGCTCGGAGTTATTTTGAATTCACGCTGCTTCCGTCTCCTTTTCTAATTTGACGTATGTTCTGGGAGGAAGGAATACTGTGACCAGGCTTGGTAGGGAAGGTAGAAGTTTTCAGTCAGCCAGAAAACTCTTGATGGCTGCAAACTTGCAGTACTTTATGCATTATGGCTAGGTGCACGTCTTTGTTTTTGGTGCATTTGTGTGGGCACAGCAGCCCATTCACTTGAATGGGCCGCTGTACCTGTGGGAAACGCAGGAAAAAAAAGTCAATGAACTTTTTTAAAACCACAGCTACAGGGAAATCTCATGGTGCTTTTTTGCACCATGCGATTTCTCGAAAAAGCATTGCCTGTCTAGATACTTGTGCCCCTGTTTTGGCCGCAGGTGTGGGAACAGGTGCGATACCTGCACGAGTGTGAACCATGTCCAGAAAGAGTGTAACGCAGCTCAGACTGTAGATAAAGATCTCCTCGTGGGTGCTGGCCCCGGCTTACAACCGTCATTGGAAATTGAAGAAACGGAAAATTGGTCGCACACCATGGAAGTAAGAACTTCTGTAGAATAGTTACTTTATTGCCAAAGTGCCAAAGAACGTAGACAGATCATTACAGGAACATTGGTACTTCATGTTCATTGGTACTTCAAGTGGGAACCAAGCCTATATCCAGAAGCAGCTCCAACCCTTAACCTAGAGGTCAGAAATGGTGGCCTGCTCACTTCCTCTAAACTAAACTTAAACCTATCCCATAATTTGAACTCAGCCCCTAAAACTAAACCTTAAAGTGGACCTAGTATTGGATATATGGTTTCATGGTAAGGGTATGCGTTAACAAGTGACGTGGAAGTGTAAAGGTTCCTGGTATGTATTACCTCCAACTGCACAGTGCATACTGGGATCTGTAGTGTAAGGAGTCTATTTGTCCCATTATATGGCTGCCGTCTCAAACTAGAACTCCTAGGATTCTCAGCACTCAAAAGTCTATTGGCTTGCTTGTTCTGGGAAGAAGGAATACTGTGACCAGGCTTGGTAGGGAAGGTAGAAGTTTTCAGTCCGCCAGAAAACTTGATGGCTGCAAACTTGCAGTACTTTATGCATTATGGCAAGGTGCACGTCTATGTGTTTTTTGGTGCATTTGTGTGGGCACCTGTGAGAAACGCAGGAAAAAAGTCAATGCACTTTTTGTTTAAAACCACAGCTACAGGGAAATCTCATGGTGCTTTTTTGCACCATGCGATTTCTGGAAAAAAGCATTGCGTGTTTAGATACTTGGGGGGGGGGGGGGGTGCCCCTATGTCTGCAAAAAAGTAGCGCTTTTTGGCCGCGGGTGTGGGAACAGGTGCGATACCTGCACGAGTGTGAACCATGTCCAGAAAGCGTGTAACCTGGCTCAGACTGTAGATAAAGATCTCCTCGAGGGTGCTGGCCCCGGCTCACCACCGTCATTGGAAATTGAAGAAAAGGAAAATTGGTTGCACACCATGGAAGGAAGAACTTCTGTAGAATAGTTACTTTATTGCCAAAGTGCCAAAGAACATAGATCATTACAGGAACATTGGTACTTCATGTTCATTGGTTCTTCAAGTGGGAACCAAGCCTATAGCCAGAAGCAGCTCCAACCCTTAACCAAGAGGTCAGAAATGGTGGCCTGCTCACTTCCTCTAAACTTAAACCTATCCCATAATATGAATTCAACCCCTAAAACTAAACCTTAAAGTGGACCTAGTATTAGATATATGGTTTCATGGTAAGGGCATGCGTTGCCAAGTGATGTGTAAATGTAAAGGTTCCTGGTATTACCTCCAGCTGCACAGTGCATACTGGGATCTGTAGTGTATGGAGTCTATTCGTCCCATTATATGGCTGCCGTCTCAAACTACAACTCCTAGGATTCTCAGCACTCAAGTCTATGGGCTTGCTTGGCTTTAGCACTACCCCTGCTGGCCGGAGGAGATTGATGCGTTGTAACCTCAACATATCAGTAGTGGGAGAGAAGAATAAAAGGCAACGTCCCCTTTCTACATGTTGTAGACCAGCAATTGACCACACTAGTCGTTAGTGGGCCTAGACTGTCATTATTATTTGCTTTCTTGATGGGCAATTAATATGTGACTGATAATTATATAGGGCACCTCATTACCACCAATAGGTGCAGGCCTAGTTTGCTTAACTGCTTGCCGACCGCCCCACGTACATTTTACTGTGGGGCAGCGGCTCCTCTGGGCAAAATTACATACAGGTATGCAATTCTGCTCTTCCGGGTCTGCAGCACGCACGCACGTTGCTGGCAACCTTCACCCACTGTGACTGGCTAATCAGCGGGTCCAGCAGACCCTATGTCCACCGGGACCCTCCAATTGTTTCTGGCATAGGCAGAACAACGGTCTGCCCATGTAAACAAGGCAGTTCGCCGTTCTGTTAGCAGGGACAACAGAGGTCCTGTGTTTCTGCTAAACAGGAGCACTGATCTGTCTTCCCACGGTTAAAGCACCCCCTCCACAGTTGGCAAGCACTCCCAGGGAACACATTTAACCCTTTGATCCCCCTGATGTTAACCCCTCCCCTGCCAGTGCCAGTGACTGTGCATGTTGTTTTTAGCGCTGATCACTGTATTGGTGTCTCTGGTCAACAAAAAAGTATCAAAAGTGCCACTTAGTGTCTAATGTGTCCGCCGCAATGTCGCAGTCCCGATATAAGATGCTGATTTCCGCTATTACTAGTAAAAAAAATAAGAAATAAAAATTCCATAAAAATATCCTATAATTTGTAGACGCAAACTAATCAATATACGCTTATTGGGATTTTTATTTTTTTTTTATTTTTTTATTGGATGTGTTTTTAATAGCAGAAAGTAAAAAATAGTTTATTTTTTTTCAAAATTGTCGCTCTTTTTGTTTTAAGGGGAAAAAATAAAAACTGCAGAGGTGATCAAATACCACTAAAAGAAAGCTCTCTTTGTGGGGAAAAAAAGGACGTCAATTTTATTTGGGTACAGCGTCGCACGACTGCGCAATTGTCTGTTAAAATAACGCAGTGCCGTATTGCAAAAAAAAGGCCTGGTTATGAAGGGGGGGGGGTAAAACCTTCCAGAGGTCAAGTGGTTAAAGCTATCTCAGGCTGTGCTCTGCTGCCACACAAGGTACCTTTGCTAATGTAGTATTGTTAGTTTGAAAACTTTTATAACTAGACAGGTTCACTTTAAAAGAGAGGAAATACAGTACAGGTAAAAACTGCTTATACTGGTTGATTCATTCCTGCTCTATCCTGAACACCTTGCAGTCATTAGATTCTATGTGCCGGTTCTATGGAAATGCTGTAGAACAGACAGACTGCTGATTAGGTTGGTTTTTTTTTCCGGGAAGATAAAAGTCTCCACTTTTTAGCCAGGGCTGCTTTATTAATATCAAGACATCAGATAATCGAGGTGGCATTTAGTTGCCCCGGGCCGAATTTCTCTGCATCGCTCAGAGCTGGCGCTAAAAGATTCAAGTTGTCAGTTTTGGAATTGAAATGCCGCCTTCCGCGACTCGACAATATTACATCCAGTGCCCCGACTTCATAACAAATCTCATTTTCCTTGGCAGTATCAGGCAACTTTTTATATATTTTCTTTTAATATCCGCGATTGCCAATTATTTCCCTCTATTTCTTTTGCTCTTCGTGTACGGGGAAATATGATAGCAATCTAAAAATAATGGATATTAAGGCGGTAATGTAGAGTGGAGGTTTCCAGACCTCCAGGGAATCGTAATAGCCAGGATTTAGGAGTTTCCTTCCACGAGCGCCGTTCGGTAATTGGAAATAGCTGAGATGGTAATGGGACACTGACGAGAGCTCTCTGGGGGCTGAAAAGGAGAACTCATGACGTAGCAGATGTAGGATTTGTTACGTTGTGTTGGGGCAGATGGCATTTTTATATTGATCTTCGGTTCTAGACCTATATGAAAACAAGTAAAATTCCCAGTTGTGTTTTATTAGCCTATAATATTATGTGATAAGTAGACCTAATCTGTTTTGTTGTATGCTGTGTATGGTCACCTTAAAGATATAATGAAGCAAAGCCTAGGACTGTATGCAGGGTTTACGGATGCCTACCTCTGGCTCCTTTTCATTGGCCTCTCCATTGTGGGTGAACCCCTGGCTCCCCCAATTTGCAACCATACCTGACCCTATTATTTGGGCTGCTAAAGAGATTAAAACGCTAGGAGACATCGCTAGAGGGGGTGAGCTGTCATCATTTGCTGCTTTAAAACCGGTTTCAATTGCCCAGTCCTTATCTTTTTAGATGCCTTCAACTTTGACATGCTTTTGTCTCCACTAGAGTAGAGGTCAAGTCCTCAACTTTGGGGAACCTCCTGTGTGATGATACTCTCAAAAAGCCTCTTTCCGAACTCTATTAAGAACTCTTCTTTGTCCCCCCCCCCCCCTTTGCTAACTAAATGTGGGGAGAAATGGGTGGAGGAGGTCCCAGACTTGACTGGGGAGGACTGGGATGATATGTGGAGTTTTCCCTTTTCTCACTTGGTGTCGGTAAGAGGTTACCGTATATACTCGAGTATAAGTCGAATTTTTCAGCACATTTTTTTTGTGCTGAAAGTACCCCCCTCGACTTATACTCGAGTCAAGCACTTTTCTGCAGCAAAAAATGTCATTTTCCGAACCGACTTTGGGGCCCCGTATCTCAAGGCCAAGGAATGCTAGGAACCCCAAATTTGATATGCTAACCCAGTGGAACTGGGTCCATAACATATCCAAAGCTGAGGTTCCTAGCACCAAGTAGCCCCGAGATACGGGGCCCCAAAGTAGGTTCGGAAAATGTCATTCTCTGCTGCAGAAAAGTGCTTGACATTTTCTGAACCAATTTTGGGGCCCCGTATCTCAGGGCCAATTAGGGCTAGGAACCCCAAATTTGGTGTGCAAACCCAGTGGAACTGGTACCATAACATATCCAAAGCTCGGGTTCCTATCACCAAGTAGCCCCGAGATACAGAGCCCCAAAATAGGTTTGGAAAATGTCATTCTCTGCTGCAGAAAAGTGCTTGACATTTTCTGAACCGATTTCTGGGGCCCTGTATCTCGGGGCCACTTGTTGCTAGAAACCCCAGCTTTGGATATTTTATGGTGCTAGTTCCACTGGGTTTGTACATCAAATTTGGGGTTCCTAGCACCAAGTGGCCCTGAGATACGGGGCCCCAAAGTCGGTCAACTGTGTCCATCTGCAGCAATGTCATTTCGGGACCCTTTGGGTTCAGAGACCCCAAATTTTGGCTGCAGCTAAGGGGCATCTAGGAACCCTTAACTACCAAGTTTGAAGTACGGGGGACCTATGGCTGCAAATGGGCACAGTGGGGCATGCAAATGGGCACGGTGAGGTTGCAAATGGGCATTGTTGACCCTCTTTTCCACTTACAGTAGCTGTGCATTTCTCACCCTCATCTTATACTCGGGTCAAAAAGTTTTACCCATTTTTTTGTGGTAAATTAGGGCCTCGACTTATACTTGAGTATATACGGTAATTCAATTCAAGCTCCTAAACAGGATATCTTATAACCAAAAAAATTATTCAGAATTTACCCTCAGGTCTCAGTGGAGTGTTGGCGATGCTCCCGCACCAGCTACCTTTGGGCATATCTTTTGGTACTGTCAAGTCGTTCAGGACTTCTGGAGAATGGTCCTGCAAGGTATAACTGAGAACTTCCTTGCCAGTGTTCCTTCTTGGTCTTGTGGAAGGTCTGGCGCCCACCAGGGCTCAACACATTCTACTTAGTCTACTGCTAGTTTGCGCACGCAAGGCGTTCTTTACTGGAAAAAAAAAACAGCGACACCCTCCCTGACCTATTGGAAGGGGCTCATAAATAAGGTGGCTCCAATATCCAAACTACCTACCCAAGTAGGGGATTCTGGAAAAAGTTTGAGAAAGTCTGGCAAGTTGGTTAGACAACACTGCCACATAGAGCTGTCTTTTTTTACCAGTTGTGCTTAGAATGTAGTATGCCATGAAGGATATAGATGAAGTGTAAACCGTCTTGGTAAATACCTTTCAAGTTTTACCACTTACCTTTTGAAAGGCTTCTTTTTAACTAGAGAGTCTGAGATGTGTTTAATATTTCCTGCAAGACATACTGTTGATCTTTTAGGTTATATGTTCTGGGGTCTACCTTTGCATTTGTTGATTTGCTACTGCTATCATTTTTTTTTTTTGCCTCCTATCCTTTTAGGGGTTTTCCTGTATCCGAATGGGTGGCGTTTCTCCCGGGTGGGGTTTCCTGGAAATGTGGGGGGTCTTCCTTGCGTTTTTTTTGGATTTCAATGTTTGAGCCCCGCGGGGGCTGATAGTGTTACTTGTAGTATTTCTATGCAAAAAAAATAAACAAAATAAACAAAAAAAGGAAAAAAAGATAATGAAGAATAATATGGACATTTATAATATAAGCGTTTCACAAATATTTCTGTACCTCAATTTTCATAAAAATCTGCGATTACTGGTCTATTTTGCAGCTAGATCTAATTGTGTGATATGATAATCTTTGGTGGGCTCCTACTATTAGTTCCCTTGTTTATTTCCCTGTAAATCTCACAGGGCTGTCATAAAACAAATGTGAGCGCTAATAGATGACCTTATAATTACAAGATATGCTTTCAATGCCAGTTATGGACTTCTAAGGGGTGATAATGAGCTGCTCTATGCCCCCACTACTAGATCTCCTAATAGAAAGTCTTGGCCTGCAGACAGGGCCGTGGAGGTACCACCGGTCCTCCTGTATGGGGCCTGGGTCAGCAGGGGAGCCCAGACAGCAGGGTGAATTTGATATGAGCAGGGAGGGTGATTGGCAATGGGGGGGGGGGGGGCCAAGTACTGGAAGCAATCCCCTGTATGGCTCGCTTTGCAGCAGCAGCTGAAAGCTGGCTTCTTCTCCCATTGGCTTGTAACTGCTGCAGAGAGGGGGATCAGCTCCAGTAATCGCCCAGCCATACCAATTGCTCTCCCTGTGCACCCGCATGAGTGCCCCGATAAACAAAGCCGAATAATGGTTAATTTATCAGATGCTGACTGTAATGCCGCGTACACACGAGCGACTTCTCATCGGACTGAACTCCGAAGGTCTTTTCAACGGAGTTCCGACGAAACGGACTTGCCTACACACGATCACACCAAAGTCCGATTGCTTCGAACGTGATGACGTACGATCGGACTAGAATAAGGAAATTCCCAGCCAGTAGTCAATAGCTGCCCTTGCGTCGTTTTTTGGTCCGTCGGACTAGCATACAAACGAACGGATTTTTCAATGGGAATCAAGTCCATCGGAAAGATTTGAAACACGTTCTATTTCTAAGGTCTGTCAGATTTTTCGACAGAAAAGGTCAGATGAAGCCCACGCACGATCGAATTGTCCGATGGATTTGTTCCGTTGGACCTTTGATGCCGAAAAGTCCGATCGTGTGTACGCGGCATTAGATTGGACACCTTTTTATTAAAACTATCAAATCACATGGAGTGGAAAGACTTTGGTGAAGTCTGTGTCATTCAGAGAGGCAGGAAGTGGCCATCTTGGAAACCTCAGCAAGAGTATGGTGAGCCACAGAAATGTGTGGTGAACGGTGTGCGGTAAATCGAGGAGAAGGAATCTCGCCTTCATCGGTTCTACATGTTCTGTCAACATTATTGTAACTGTTTAAAAACACTGTAAAGCATGTTACAAGCCTGAACAATTCAAAGTAAACATACAATGAAAATAAAACACGCCAACATCATCGTATGTGACAAGGCTCTGTAGATCGAGAGATATGGGTGGATATCAAAGACACTAAACCGTGCCACTTTGTATTCATTAAAGCAGAACTTCACTCTCTCTATCAATATGGATTATTTGTAATCATTATGCTGCCAGCATTAGAAAATATATAGGGAAGTAGATCATATTTACTTGTGTTAAACTTTTTTTTTTTTTTTTTACATTTCTTCGGTTACTTCCTGTTTCCACGCCTAGGCAAATGTCATACATCTCAAGAGTCTTTAGGAGATGAGGAGGGGATTTCTTAGCTAAGCACACCCTCCTGCCTCCATGGTGTTTTGTTATGTAGCACTAACTCTCGGTGGAGCTCCTGGTTTAAAGCGGGCTGTTACCTTCACTCTCGATACCTCTGTTTCACCGGCACCGGGTCTAGGGTTCCGTTGAGTTTACCTCTGGACGGTATAAGCACCAAACACTTGAGTAGGTTTTCCAATGCTTTAATGAACAAATAAAGGAAGTAGCAGGAAAGAGGCAGAAGGGAAGCTCAAATACCTTTTCCTTAGTATTCTTCAGAACATTCTTTGTAATTGAACACTTGTAGTTGAATGTGCTCCCCTTGTGGAATTCAATCTTTGCTCGCCTGGATAGACCCCTCTCACTGGTCTAGCAGCCAGTACGCAGCCCGAACAAAAGTCTCTGCCACAGACTTGTTTGGAATAAAACCCGCACGATTCTCTGCCACAGGATGCAATGGTTTGCGATGAATGTCAGACACAGTACTTGAACCTTTAAGCCAACCCGGCAGTACTATGCAGTAAGACTACTTCAGGATACGTCCTCCAACCGAGTCACCAGGCCCCTCTCCAGACCAGCACTCTGCATGATCCTTCCATGATGGGTCCTCCCCTGGGATCTTCTCGGTTGTCCAGCTTCTTCACTCAGGATACACAGCTCAGGACCATTCCTCCGCTGCTGTTGTAGGCCCTAGACAGACTTCTGGGCCCACCCACATGCCACAGCGACGTGGGCCTCCGGGACGGAGGACCACAAGGTGGTACTCTTAACACATACCTGTCGGCCAGGAGGGCCAGCAGGTGGCTGAAAACGAACCCCCAGAACATGGCGTCTGTCCCATAAATACCCTCTCCTAGAATGCAATTCGGAGGACCACCTCCACCGAGTTATCTCCGGGACAGAGGAGCACTTATACGCTTCAACACGTTGCTTTTCCAACACTGGCCCATGGTGACAACGGCACCCACCGGCACAGTATGGAACTACACGCAACGTCAGCCAAGCTGGAACAGAGGCAAATATAGCTTCCTATAATAAGCGACCCACTAGATTTACCTATCAGCGGTAGATTAAAATCTACCAGCGCTACAGTTAGATTAGGTGACCCGTCAGATTTTGTAACGGAAGTGACGCTTCGTTGCCGCCATCTTGCTACACCTACAGCGCCTCAAAGATGCTGCTTGCAGGACTTTTTTGAGTGTCCTGCCAGCACCGCTCCAGTGTGCAAGCCCTCTGGCTTGCACATTGGAGTAAAGGTGAGGCGCTTTACAGGCGCTATTTTTAGTGCTATAGCGCCTGTAAAGCGCCTCAGTGTGAAAGGGGTCTTATAATACATTGAGAAGGCGGAAAGCGGACATCTTGCTACACCCACCGGAGTCTTGCATTTCACACTTATTTTTAACCGTAAACAAAGCTTATATAGTGAAATGCAGTATCTAAAAATCTGTCTGACTGTTTAGATGTTGAATAGAAAAAGCAGCGGCAAGCCTGCTGATCTCACAGGTTTGTTAATATGACAGAACACCGCTGCTTTGAAAAAGCAACCTCAAAACAGTTTGAGGGATTTCAAAATACTGAATTTCATCATATAAGTTCCGTTTACTGTTAAAAATAAGTGTGAAATGCAAGACTCCGGTGGGTGTAGCAAGATGTCCGCTTTCCGTCCTCTCAATGTATCCCAAGACCCCTTTCACACTGAGGCGCTATACAGGCGCTATAGTGCTAAAAATAGCGCCTGCAAAGCGCCTCACCTTTCACTCCAATGTGAGAGCCTGAGAGCTTTCACATTGAAGCGGTGCGCTGGCAGGACGCTCAAAGTCCTGAAAGCAGCATCTTTAAGGTGTTGTAGGAGCCTCAAACAAAACAGCAGAGGTGATCAAATACTAAACAAAGCTCTATATGTGGGAAAAAAGGCCATCAATTTCATTTGTGTACAGCGTCACATGACCGCGAAGTTGTCAAAGTGACGCAGTGCCGTATTGCAAAAAAAATGGTCATGAAGGGGGGTAAACCTTCCGGAGCTGAAGCGGTTAAACAGTGTGTGTGATTAGTATCGCCGATGTACGTCCAAACTTTGCCGGTGGATATCATCGTTGTTATGGCAGCAGCTAGCTGCCATAACCCCGGTATCCCCATTTTCGTGCGGCGGATGGCTTTCTGATAAAAGTGGTCCCTGCGGCGGATTCGCTGCGAGATCACTTTTATCGGTGGCAGGAGAGGGCCCCCCCTCTTGCCGCGATCCGGTGCCCTCCGCCGCTTATCGGAGCTGTCGGTAGCGGCGGAGGCGATCGCGTCCGTCTCCCTTCTGTGCCTGGAGACGAGTGAGGCTAAGATGGCGCTCACTCGTCTCCAAGACTCTGCTGGGCGGAAGCGACGTCAAAACGTCACTCTTAAAGGCATATTTTTTTCAATGTCATTTTTTTAAATGACTTTTTTTATTGCATTTTAGTGTAAATATGAGATCTGAGGTCTTTGACCCCAGATCTCATATTTAAGAGGACCTGTCATGCTTTTTTCTATTACAAGGGATGTTTACATTCCTTGTAATAGGGATAAAAGTGACACAAATTTTTTTTTAAAAAACAGTGTAAAAATAAAATAAATAATAAAAATAAATTAAAAAAAAAAAAAAAAAAAACCCGTCCCGACGAGCTCGCGCACAGAAACGAACGCATACGCGAGTAGCGCCCGCATATGAAAACAGTGGTCAAACCACACATGTGAGGTATCGCCGCGATTGATCGAGCGAGAGCAATAATTCTAGCCCTAGACCTCCTCTGTAACGCAAAACATGCAACCTGTAGAATTTTTTAAACGTCGCCTATGGAGATTTTTGAGGGTAAAAGTTTGACGTCTTTCCACGAGCGGGCGCAATTTTGAAGCGTGACATGTTGGGTATCAATTTACTTGGCGTAACATTATATTTCACAATATAAAAAAAAATTGGGCTAACTTTACTGTTGTCTTATTTTTTTTATTGAAAAAAGTGAATTATTTCCAAAAAAAAAAGTGCAACGACCGCCATTTTATTCTCTAGGGCAGGGATATGCAATTAGCGGACCTCCAGCTGTTGCAGAACTACAAGTCCCATGAGGCATAGCAAGACCCTGAAATCCACCAGCATGACACCCAGAGGCAGAGGAATGATGGGACTTGTAGTTTTGCAACAGCTGGAGGTCCGCTAATTGCATATCCCTGCTCTAGGGTGTTAGAACCCCCAAACATTATAAATGTTTTTTTTCTAAGTAATTTTCTAGCTAAAAAAAACAGTTTTAAGCATGTAAACACCTAAAATCCAAAACGAGGCTGGTCCTTAAGTGGTTAATGTGAGTGCATGTATCATATTTCTGCAAAAAGTGGACTGTCATTAAAGTTGTTTGTTTGGTAAAGCTGTAGGTATCTTAGACCGGCTGAGCACCTGGAATGATCCATGACCAAGTAGATGACACGGCTAAGCCTGGTTTCTTCTCTACTATAATGCCCGGTAGACCTCCCGATACAAGTCGAGTGTGACTTATTACCACCAAGCCGGTCTCTGGACCTTATTTTACCTTCAGAAATCTGTCCGGATCTTTCCTGAGAAGAAGCTGGCAGGTTTGTCTGAAGATACTTGGCCATGACCTATAACCAAAACTTGACGTTGCCGATTTGTGTTAGATCCAAAGCGTCTTCCTGGAGCTGTGTCTGAGCAGACGTGGATATTGTGCCACCATCTGCAATCCCAGAGCCACCTCTCTCTCTCTCTCTCTCTCGCTCTCTCGCTCTCTCGCTCTCTCTCTCTCTCTCTCAGCGGGACATGGAGCCTCGTACAATCTGGTGCCTGCTAAATCTCTGACAGCAGCCCAAGTAAAGTCTAGACTTTATGAGGCTTGGCCGCTTCTTACAAATAAGGTGCGGATAATGAAAGCTGCCGTCCAGTTATTACCGAGGTGCCACCTTATTAGACCGAGGGCTGCCTGGGGATTATAAATCAATAGAGAGCACAATGAACAGATTAGTAAGGGGTCACCCTTCAAATGACTGCATATCCGCACTGTCAGCCATGTTAGCGGAAGGTTATTGTAAAAGTCGTGCGTCCCCTATATGATGTGATTGCAGCTTTTCTAGGCTTATTCAGTAAGGCAATGAAGATATTAGGTTAAGTGTAGAAATCTGTAGTAACCAATCGGATTTCACTTCGTTGTAGCAAGATTCGGTGGAGCTCCATTACACCCACACACAACCAGTAATGTGTCTGACATTTATAAATCTATGAGCTTTCACATGTGCTTTTATGTGCTAACAAAAGAGGTGTGCATTGTGCAAACACATAAAAACACACCATGCGTGCATTTGGTACGTTTTGATTTTCTTTTTCTATATGAGCCTTAAAGGGACCAATATAGTCCATTTGAAGTGAATGTGTAATAAGAAGAAAACAGCTGGATATAAAAATTGATGTTCATTTTTTAAACACACTATATTGTCAAAAGTATTGGGACACCCGCCTTTACACACACATTAACTTTAATGGCATCTTATTCTGTAGGGTTCAATATTGAGTTGGTCCACCCTTTGCAGCTATAACAGCTTCAACTCTTCTGGGAAGGCTGTCCACAAGGTTTAGGAGTGTGTCTATGGGAATGTTTGACCATTCTTCCAGAAGTGCATTTGTGAGGTCAGGACGAGAAGGCCTGGCTCGCAGTCTCCGCTCTAATTTATCCCAAAGGTGCTCTATTGGGTTGAGGTCAGGACTCAACCAGGCCAGTCCAGTTCCTCCACCCCAAACTCGCTCATCCATGTCTTTATGGAGTGACAAGAACATTTGGAGGAGCAGAATGGAAAATTTCAGTGAATGTGGTTTTTGTTGGGGAAAGTCCATTCACTCCAAAATGGAATGTTCATGTTTTTTAGGTGCTTTCGAATGCCATTCGTCATGTCCTCAAATGTGCTGTGAGAATTTCCGTACAGTTGTTCATATGAACCTTCGTTTGTAAATCAATACGTGCATGGCCAGCTTTTTCCCAGTGCAGGCCAGTCAAGTTCCTCCACCCCAAACTCACTCATCTATGCCTTTATGGACCTTGCTTTGTGCACTGGTGGGCAGTCATGTTGGCATAGGAAGGGGACATCCCCAAACTGTTCCCACAAAGTTGGGAGCATGAAAGTGTCTTCACTGGAACTAAGGGGCCAAGCCCAACCCTTGAAAAACAACCCCACACCAAAATCCCCCCTCCACCAAATGATTTGGACCAGTGCACAAAGCAAGGTCCATAAAGACATGGATGAGCAAGTTTGGGGTGGAGGAACTTGACTGGTCTGCAAAGAGCCCTGACCTCAACCCCATAGAACACTTTTGGGATGAATTAGAGTAGAGACTACGAGCCAGACCTTCTGATTCAACATCGGTGCCTGACCTCACAAACGCACTTCTGGAAGAATGGTAAAACATTCCCATAGACGCACTCCTACATGGGGCAGCCATATTTGCTTATTTATATATGCATGCTTTGCTTCCTACTTTGCAGAGCTGCAGGGTGATTGTACTTCACTGCTCCTTTTCACAGCACAATCTGAGTCATCTGAACAGTTTTTAAAGCTTTTAGGGCTCATACACACAGGAGTCAGGACGTTTAAAAAAAAAAACAGTGATGCTGTCAGGAAAAAGCAGCACTAAGAACGCGTTTTTAGCCACATTTTTTGAAGGTAAGGTAACCCCCCCGCCCCCCATATCCCCCCCCCCCCCCCCGCCCGGGAGAGCGCTTCTCCTAGGGAGTTATCTGATAAGAGGAGGAGCCGCCAAGGGGCCCCAGAAGTCGTGTTCAGGGCCACTCTGTGCAAAACGAACTGCACAGCAGTGGAGGTGAGTATGACATGTTTGTTTTTATATATATATATATATATATATATATATATATATATATATATATATATATATATATATATATATATATATATATATATATATATATATAATATATATATATATATATATATTTTTTTTTTTTTTTTAAGACGTGAACCTTTACAATCACTTTAACCCCTTGATCGCCCCCTAGTGTTAACACCTTCCCTGCCAGTGACATTTATACAGTAATCCGTGGCTATTTTTAGCTCTGATCCCTCTATAAATGTCACTGGTCCCAAAAAAGTGTCAAGTGTCAGATCTGTCTGCCACAATGTCGCAGTCCCGCAAAAAATTGCACATTGCTGCCATTACTAGTAAAAAGATTGATAAAAAAATGCCATAAACCTATCCCCTATTTTGTATACGCTATAAGTTTTGCGCAAACCAATCAATATACGCTTATTGCGTTTATTTTTCCTCAAAAAATATCTAGAATACATATTGGCCTAAACTGATAACTACATTTATTTATTTTTTTTGGGGGGGGGGGGGGGGGATATTTATTATAGCAAAAAGTAAAAAATATTTTTTTTTCCCAAAATTTTCAATCTTTTTTTTTTTGTTTATAGCGCACAAAATAAAAATCGCAGAGGTGATCAAATACCACCAAAAGAGAGCTCTATTTGTGGGAAAAGACATTTTGTTTGGGCACAACGTTGCACCACCGCACAATTGTTAGTTAAAGCGACGCAGTGCCGTATCGCAAAAAAAGGCCTGGTCATTAGGGGGCAAATCCTTCCGGTCCTTAAGTGGTTAAACACGCTACACCGAACCTGGAGTTTTCGGATGTGTGATGCTGCTATTAACAATGGCACTGAGTTTTCTCTGCGTGTCAGGAAAGCACGTCATTTTGCGCACGTTCCCCGTCGCACGCAGAGATCTGAACCTAGCCTTGGTGTAGAATCTCGTTGGAGTTCCCGATGGAGGACAGAGCTCAGAATACGATTCTACATCCCAAACAACTCGCAGAGCTAAAATAATAGTTATGGATGGAGTTGACCTTTAAACAAGCCTGGGATAAATGGAGGATCTCTCCTTAGACAAGCACTAATAAGAAAGATAAATGGGCAGCCTAGATGAAGCGAAGGTTTTCCACACTCCGTCTTCTACAAGTCTGTGATCCGGTACAAATGTAAACTTGGAAATGTGGCTGAGGCATTTACACAAGCCGGCAGCTTATGGCCCGAGGCCGTGTCTGTTTGTGCTTCAGCCTCCATGGCCCCGATGGCAGCGCTCGTCCTCGGGCCGTCTGTGTCATCTAGCTGAACCCGGGGGAATTTCAGTCACGCCGGTCGCTCATTGTTTGTGCAAGTCCTTTGTTACTGTAAAGCTGCTTCTTCCAGGAACTTAGTGATGGTGACTGAGCTTTTCCAGTGATGTCATCGGCTATGGTGCTGGATGGGACTTTTCATGCTCTGCTTTCATCTGTCTATATTTAAAGCCCAACTCTGGGCAACTAAAAACGATCCCTGCATGGCGAGGGTTAATTGCTCATTTTGGTCTTCGAGAACAATTAAATACTCGATCCTCTGCTCCAGTGGCATAGCTTGGGAGGGGCAGCTGATGCAGGCGCCCTGGGCGCAGCATTTAGAGGGGCGCAGACAGGATTTTTAAAATACCTTTCCTCCAGCAGGCAAACTAAAACCTCCACACTGTGCCCAGTAGGAGAAGAAGGTGCAGTGTGGAGGTTTTAGCTTTCCTGCTGTTTTAGCTGCTGTCAGAGAAAGGGGGGGGATGGATCCAAGCAGGCGGAGCAGTGGGCGGAGCAGTGGGCGGGTCCTGAACCAGTGTGCAGACAGAGAGCGCCACACTGTGCAGGGGGCTGTCAGGCTTCCCATTGGATGCTGCAAGTGCCGGCATCACCCGCTGGTGATATTCTGCCTGCTTGGGACACGGCTAACCCTCCTGTCCCTGGTGCTGCAGAGCTGGTGTGATGTGGGGGGATTGTGTGTGTGTGTGGATGGTGGAGGGGGGTATATTTGATTGTGTGATCAGAGTGGAGGAATGGGGGGGGGGGGGGCTCTGAAGGTGTGATCAGAGTGGAGGGATCTGGCATGGAATCTGGAAGTATGGTCAGTGTGTGGGGGGGATCAGGGGGTGTAATCAGTAGGGGTAGGGGGGATCTGGAGGTGTGATCAGAGGTGGGGGGGGACCTGGAGGTGTGATCAGAGGTGGGGGGGGACCTGGAGGTGTGATCAGAGGTGGGGGGGGGGACCTGGAGGTGTGATTGGAGGTGTGATCAGAGGTGAGGGGGGACCTGGAGGTGGGATCAGAGTGGTGGGGGGGGGACCTGGAGGTGGGATTAGAGGTGGGGGGGGACTTGGCGGTGTGATCAGAGTGGTGGGGGGGGACCTGGAGGTGTGATCACATTGGGGCGGTTGGGGGGCATCTGGGGCTGTGATCACATTGGGGGGGTTGGGGGGCATCTGGGGCTGTGATCACATTGGGGGGGTTGGGGGGCATCTGGGGCTGTGATCACATTGGGGGGGGTTCGGGGGCATCTGGGGCTGTGATCACATTGGGGGGGTTCGGGGGCATCTGGGGCTGTGATCACGGGGTGGGGGGGGGGGGGGTATTTGGTGGTGTGATCAGTGTGTGCGGAGGGGGGGGGGGACAGATCTGGCGATGTGATCAAAGAGTGGGGGGGGACCTGGCGGTGTGATTGGTGTGTGTGTGTGGGGGGGGAAATCTGGGGGTGTGATCACAGTGAGGGGGGATCTTGGGGTATGATCAGAGTGTAGGGGATGGGACCTGGAGGGTGTGGTCTGTGTGTGGGGGGATCTGGGGGTGTGGTCACAGTGAGGGGGGATCTTGGGGTATGATCAGAGTGGGGGGGATGGGACCTGGAGGGTGTGGTCTGTGTGTGGGGGGATCTGGGGGTGTGGTCACAGTGAGGGGGGATCTTGGGGTATGATCAGAGTGGGGGGGATGGGACCTGGAGGGTGTGGTCTGTGTGTGGGGGGGATCTGGGGGTGTGGTCACAGTGAGGGGGGATCTTGGGGTATGATCAGAGTGTAGGGGATGGGACCTGGAGGGTGTGGTCTGTGTGTGGGGGGATCTGGGGGTGTGATCACAGTGAGGGGGGGATCTTGGGGTATGATCAGAGTGGGGGGGATGGGACCTGGAGGGTATGGTCTGTGTGTGGGGGGATCTGGGGGTGTGGTCACAGTGGCATAATCTGGGGGTGTCATCGGAGTGGGGGTGATATCTGGGGGGATGATCAGCGTGAGGGTGTGAACAGAGTGAGGGGGGGGGGGGTATTTGGGGGATGTGATCAAGGTGGGGGTGTTTGGGGGGTTACTAAAAGTCCAGGGGTTAGGGGGCGCTATTTCAGTCTAAGGTACTGATGTCATCAAGACCAAAGCAGGGTCCATAGCCTTGCACTGAAAGTGATGATGTCAAGAGACAGCCCACCACCATATCGTGGAGGAGCACCATCTGCCTGGGGAGAAGAGGATCAGGTTAGTATAATCTCTTCTCCTCTCCCATGGACAAAAGGAGCTGTTAACCCCTGCAGTGCCGGCACAGCCCCAATGCAAGGGATCATTTTACGTTTTCTCAGAGTTGGTCCTATAAAGGGTATTTTATACTCCAGCATCGAACTCTTCATATTGGGACTCTTTTTGGTCTGTTAAATATGCCATCGAAAGCATTTTGTTCTATCTGATTGAGAAGTGTTAAAGTATCTGTTGATCCTGCTAAAAATATTGTCGTCTGATAACTTCCTGTGCTGCACTTTGATCAGTCAGCCTCCATTTACAGGTAGCAGTCAGTTTATAAAACATTGCTGTGTGAATGCCAGAAGCATTTGTTCAGCTGTCATGAAGGATCCTGTATTTTATCTAATATGTTTATTTCCAGTGATCGTCGGCTCCATCTAGTGTCCATAAAGCCTTCTTTTACCATTTAAGATTTTTCCGGAAAATACTGCATTATGACCACTAGATGGAACCGAGGAGCATAAAAAATAAACCTATTAGACAAATGATGTGATTATTTGTGACAGCTGAGTGATGGCTTGAGACATTCACATAGTGACATCCATTCATTTTTGTTTGGCTTTTCCCTCTGTTTTCACCTGGTGATCTGTCCAGTAACACTCCTGTATTGAGAGCCCCCACTCTGGATGAAGGAGCACAGGGGGCACCTTTTTGGACAGCAGCATTGTAAGGGGAGGGGAGTGTTGGATGTACTAGCAGATTTAAAAACACCAACAAATTGAAGGCAAACTCCCGCTAACACTTTGTGGTCAGTTACAGCAAACAGTTTGTTTTTTTCCTTTTTGAAATGGGGGTTACATAAATAACAGCTGATCATTGTAAGCACCCCTGTCAGTGATAAATGGTTTGCCTCATCCCTGTGCAAGGGAACTTGTTCTTTAGAAAAACAGACTTACTGGCCAGATCACCTCGGAGGACTACAGATCCCCTGCCCTCTCTGGAATTATGAATAATATACAGGATTTATATAGCGCCAACAGTTTGCGCAGCGCTTTACAATGTAGGGAGACACTACAATAGTACAATTCAAAACAAGCGGGTTAGAGGAGCCCTGTTCTTTGGAGCTTACAATCTAATAGGGAGGGGCTGGTGAAACAAAAAGGTAGGGACTAGGGACTGTGGGGGGAGTTGAAGATTTGGTTGTTAGCTGGAGGTAGGATAGGTCTCCCTGAAGAGATGAGTTTTCAGGGATTGCCTAAAAAAGGATAGAGTAGGAGATAACTGGGCAGATTGGGGTAGAGAGTTCCAGAGGATGGGAGAGGCTCTGAAGAAGTCCTGAAGGCGAGCATGGGAGGAGGAGATAAGGGAGCTAGGGAGCAGTAGGTCCTGGGAGGAGCGGAGAGGACGGTTTGGGTGATATTTGGAGACCAGATTGGTGAAGTAGCTTGGGGCAGAGTTGTGGTACGGAGAGGAGAAGAGCGGGAGATGTTTGTAGTCCAAATCAGGAAAGCAGCTATGAGTGACAACGCAGCTCCTCCATAGATACAGTTTGGGGAGTGAGCGTTGTCACCCCAGCACGGGAAGTGTTACTGGCAGGATCACCACCAGGTGAAAATGAATAGAAAAGACTAGAATGAAATAAACGGATGTCTAAGGATTGGTAAGCTGTAATTTATTCCATTTTTGTCCTCTGGTTTAGATTCCCTTTCAGCTGGAAGATTCCTACCTGGAAGTGGGGGGAGGACCTCGCTGGTGGTTGTGCGACGCGTTCAAAGAGCTTTCTTACTCAGCAGGAAAGGACGCTTTTCATTGTTTACATTCCAAACAAGCAAACACACATCATTCGGCTTCCTTTGTTCGCAGAGAGCCGCAGGCCTCTGCTTTCCAAACCAATATGAAGAAGAGTCCGGGGACTATGAGATGGGACAGGAGGGGGCGGGGATGTCACCCTTGTCGGTGGTGTCATGTCACAACCAGAGATGTGTGTTCATATGACGCCATGGGTTCTTCTGTCCTCTCATTTCCTGACCCGTGTAATGTACGGCTCTTTTATTCCTCTGATTCCTGCAGCAAACCGTTCCGTCAATGCGATTTGAACGGATATTTTCAGCTTTAAAGTGAACCTACAGTGTGCGACCGATCGATGTTTTTTATGGGTACTTTGAACTCCAGGAAAGTGACTTTGTTTAGGCCCCTTTCACACACTCAGGTCCGTTTTGACGGACTCCGCTTGCTCGGGAGAGATCGCTCCGTTGATGGTCCGTCTCTGCTCACTCCCCGCTATGGGGAATCGGATGAAAACGGACCACCTGTGCATTTTCATCCGATCCAATCTGCCAGATGGAAAATAGGGGGTCAGCGGACATGTCACCGCTTACATCCATCGCTCCATAGACCTGCATGGAGCGCCCGTTCAGGTCCACCTAAAAAACTGACAGGTGGACCTGAACAGTCCGCATGTCTGAAAGGGGCCTTAGTCTGAGAGGGGCAGCCTTTGGAGAATATCAGAACTCTGCTGCAGCCAGGAAGAAGCATTTCCTCAGTCTCCGCTTTACTCTTTAGTGTACAGCTCTTGTCGTAGGCCAGGGGGCTGATCTGTGACCCCAAACTAAATTGACAGATGCTGCACAATAGACCTGTTCACTGCCGAAAAATTTGTTAGTTTTCGTTTTATTCTTTTTTTTTTTTTTTCGGGTCATTAGTTATGATCGCCATTCGTAAATTCTAAAAAAAATCGGAAAGGCGAAAAGAATCCTAAATTCCGAAATGCACAAAAAATCGTAAATTCTGAAATGCGAAAAAAATCGGAAATGTGAAAAAAATCGTAAATGCCGAAATGCGAAAAAAATCGTAAATTCTGAAATGCGGGAAAAATCGGAAATGCGGAAAAAATTGGAAATTCCTAAATGCGAAAAAAATTGGAAATTCCTAAATGCGAAAAAAATTGGAAATTCCTAAATGCGAAAAAAATTGGAAATTCCTAAATGCGAAAAAAATTGGAAATTCCTAAATGCGAAAAAAATTGGAAATTCCTAAATAAGAAAAAAAAAATCGGAAATTCCGAAATAAGAAAAAAATCAAATTAAAAAAAAAAACCCCGTAAATTTGAAAACTCGAAAATCGGAAATAACTAATTTAACTATTAAATTATAGGTATTGGAATTTCCTTTCAAATTTGGCTGTTAGTGAACGTAGGGAATACGGATTTATCCGAATTATCTGAAATGACGAATGTCGCATCTAAACAAATGAAACGGAACAAATTAATAATAATAAAATGTTTTTATTATTGTAATTTTATTATTATTAATTTGTTGCGTTCCATTCGTTTAGATACGACATTCGTTATTTCGGATAATTCGTAACTTTGGATAAATTCGTATTCGTTACATTCGCTAACAGCCAAATTTGAAAGGAAATACCAATACCTATAATTTAATCGCTAGTAATAGTTAAGTTATTAGTTATTTCAGATTTTCGGGGTTTCGAATTTCTGAATTTCCAATTTTTTTATTATTTTTTTTTTTTTTTTTTAGAATTTCTGCATTTTTTTTGTATTTACGGATTTTCAA
Organism: Lithobates clamitans; assembly: GCA_037952925.1. NCBI lineage: Eukaryota > Metazoa > Chordata > Amphibia > Anura > Ranidae > Lithobates > Lithobates clamitans. The sequence goes on along the minus strand of JBBGZY010000020.1, from coordinate 537,467 downwards.
ATATTCGGAAAAGTTCGTTAAACGAGTTTTCATTTAATTTCCAAATGAACAAATTTGTTGAAAATTCGTCAAAACGAATTTGGAACGAAGTGTATCGCACATGTCTACTGCTCAAGGCTCCACCAGGTCTTCTTATGTAGCAACCGCTTGCAGTGCAGACAAGGACAGCGCTCATCCCAGCTCTAGACATCAAATGGAAAAGTCCTGGAAGTCGCACATCCCCATGACTAAGCTCTGTGGGCGGGGTGAAACGCGTTAGAGCCGTGGTCTGGTTGGAGCCCAGGCTAAGGCTATTATAGATCTTCCTCTGGGGTTTTGCAGAGATGTGCGACTTCCCGGACTTTTCCCCTTTCCAGGGGCTGATCTGTAGCCGACATTTTGTAGACTGAACTGAGAACTGCATAGGATTTACATGACTGTCATCTCTGAAGCTGGCCATACATTAAAGCTTTACCTTCAACTATGTAGTGTAAGGGCCTGCATGATTGCGTACCAACTTGAAAGTGTTTAGGTTTGACCTCATATGGTTTTGGTAAATTTAAAGGAAAATTGTATAATGTATGGCCAGACTAAGGCTGCCCATAGAGTAATTTTCTTTCATTCAGCCAGCGGAATAGTATAGATTCCACACAAACCTGGTGGATGGAGGAATCCTCCCCATTGTGCCATTGTATTCTGACAGCGGGCCTCTTCAGTTGTCCGAATACACTAATCAGAGGCTGCAGTGGCTGATCGTCAAAAGTTTTGCAGCATTTCCCTTCAACAGAAGTCGATCGTTAGATTAACTTCTATAAAGCAGGAGCGGCCATAGATGGATCGAAATTCAGCTGGTCCCTGCTGAAGTGGCGGAATTACGATCCATCTATGACCAACTTCTCAATCCAGGAATGGATAATGAACCTTGGTGATGGGTGAACAAAGATGGTGCCATCCTTTTGGAGAGAAAAGCAGATAAAGGCATTGTCAAGGGAAGTACTGTGATCGTTAATTATCTATAAAGCTGGCCATACATTCATTTTAAGAACTATAATTTTTCCAGTTGTTAGCGGGGTCAAGTCCATGTTGATTCCCCCCCATCCACATAAGCAAGATGGATGGAGGAATCCTCCCCACTGTGGCATTGTGTTCTGACAGCAGGACACCTTTTGAAGACGTCTTTTGATGACAAAATGCGTTGGGCGGAGCCTCCTGCTGACGTCATCGTGTACTGGAAGTAGCCACTATTTGCAGGCTTTGGGGATTCTTTTTTAATGCACTTTGTTTTTATAGACCTGTTAGTGCAATTCTCTGATAAATAAACATACTTGATGGTATTTTACGCTATTAGGAGTGTCTGTAAGCTTGCTTTTACATGAGTTTGTGCTGCTGAACGATCGAACGTGGCTGGTGAGTGGTGTTTGCTAGCGATCCTGGGATGTATATGGAGAGATGCTATTGAGGCTGGGTTCACACTGCTGTACAGGGCTCCTCACACCAGGGGTCCGGTGCGTTCACCATTTCAGGTCCGATTTGGGCCGAATTTTTGGCTGATATCGGACCTGAAGCGGACCAGAAGACGCACAGAACTTCTGTGCAATTCCCTCCTCAGATGTGTGAACCGGCTCCATAGAGAGCCAGTTACAGGCTCCTAACATGCGAATTGATGTGGAGAAAACCCACCCGCAATAGTGTGGACCCAGCTTTAATATTTTGGCCTAAGCTTTTGGAAACCGTTCTGAATAAGGGGGTCATCAGAGTCCGGTAAGCCTGCAATTGCATTTTGTCCCTGGTTCTTGTTTTTGATACTGAGGATGATATCTTCTTTTTGTGTTTTTTGTAGCTTGTTTCTGTTTTTTGGGTTTTGGCACATATGTGTGATTTTCATAGGGCTCTTTCACTGTCAGAATACACTGATCAGTGGCTACAGTTCTTGATCATCAAGTCTTCCAACATTCTTGTTCAATAGAGGTCAATCGTTAGACTTCTGTTTTGTCAGATCCCTGCTGATCCATCTATGGGCAGCTTTAAGAGGAAGTAAACTCTCCCACTCTGATGCTTCTTTTCATTTAGTCCATTTATAATAAGTAATTATCAAACTATAGCCACTGTAATCCAGACCAAATCGCATATTACTGTTTAAAGAAACTTTAAAAAACTTGTTTTCAGGGGTAAGGCAGCGCCATCTTAAGTATTGTTTTCTGCATCCACAATAGAGCGTATTTCCGCCATTACATTGAGCACTTCCTGTGCTGTTAACCAAGCCTCCTTCTCAATCCAACGTTTCTGTGGCAACCCTGCTTTCCTGCTCATAGCTGACTTGTTTTATTTCATAGTATTTACTTGTGCCGATTATCTAGTGTTTGCCTATGTCAGTCTTATCAGCTTCATCTGATAAGACTGCAGTAATGCTGTCCGATGCCTTTTTTCTCCACTCCATGTGATGTCACATGGGGAGTAGTAGGAAGCTCTGAGTGATTATGCAGTCTGGTGGGTTTTCAGTGTTGTACAGTAGGAAGTCCTGATAATAGACAGACAAGCACACAGAGTGTGCCGTAAATCAGGGAAGATCTGGGCATGCTCAGTGACATCATTCTAAAGAACATATAGGATTACAACAATACTATGCAAGTAAGGAGATATCTACAAGCAGTGTTCGTTTTTTAACAAAGGGTTTTTTTATGCTGATTCACATGGGACAAAGTTGAGGGGGAGAGTTTACAACCACTTTTAGGCAGCACCCTTTTTTTTTTTTTGACTGGGTTCCCTTTCAAAGTCCCAAAATAGAGGAGGATCAGAAGATTCCGTGAACTAAGAATACTATTCTCAGTGTGCAATGACACGGCGAAAGTGGGAAACTCTCCATTTAAAGTTCTGGGTTTTACAGAAGCAAGCTCATCCAACTCTGAGAACTTCTGATCTGGCTGTTTCTCTTTTCCCCAATTGCTGACAGACTATTTACAGAGTGAGATTGCCTTTCACAAGGAAGAACATTGCGGAACATCCTTCTTCTTTTTTTTTTTTGTTCCACTTCGTCTTTTTGCTTTTCTGCTGTGCTTTTAGCCAGCATCCTTAAAGCTGAAACACAAATTTTCATTATCAGATATTCTTCTATATACTGTGTGTGTATATATGTTAAGTATATGTTAATTATATGTATAGGTTTACTTTGTGTGCACCAAATGCATTTGCAAACCAAGCTATTACCTTGTAAAAGTAGCAGTGACATCATCACTGTGTTGTACATAGTGCAGAGAGCAGAGCTGTGGGAGGGGCCCAGCAAGCTCCACCCACTACAGGCTTTTCCTGTAGAAAACTACAGGAAGGGGCGGAGGCCAGACCAGTCATCCTGCACAAGCAGAGAGAGCAGCAGTGACCGGTCTTTATTACAGGAAGCTCCTACACAGAAGGAAGGTACAGGAGTTGATTTGTGCTGGGTCACCGCACAGATCTAGGAGTACAAAGGACAATCGTTTTTGTTTTTTTTCTGAAGTTCAGTTTTAAAGCTGAACTCCAGACATAAATCGTAGTCCCCTACATGCGGACTTCCACATCCTTCTCCTGGTATCATGGAGATGAACTATGGTGGGTCTGCTTCTGTGACCGCCTCTCCTTCTCCAGTCTGCAGATGGTTACAGTGAAGGAGTAGCAGCATCCTGATGAGGTCATGCCTCTGCTCATTTCTTTAAAAAAAATATTCATAGGCTTAGACTGCGGAGTGTCCCAATTGGTTCACCCTGCTGGTGCTTTACAGAGGGTTATAGGAAGCTGATATCAGTATGGAATCCGGTACTTCTACTATCTGTATTTAAGAATTTATCAAAACATCAATAAATGTATTTAAAGTAGTAATAAACATCCAATGTGGTAGACCGAGGGTCTCCAAATTCTCAAAAAAAGGGCCAGTGTACTGTCCTTTAGGGGGGCCAGACTGTAGAGTAGAAAAGGTCCCAACGTCAGTATGAGAAAACCATGCCCCCTTTTGGTGTCATTGGGCGGAATTGTGCCCCATCGTTGGTGTCATTGGGAGGCATTGTGCCCCATCGTTGGTGTCATTGGGAGGCATTGTGCCCCATCGTTGGTGTCATTGGGAGGCATTGTGCCCCATTGTTGTTATCGGTGGATGAAATGGTGTCCCAAGGGCCTGTTAAAAGGAAGCAATGGGATGCAGTTTGGAAATCCACTGTTGTAGACACATTGTAAGTCAGTAATAGCTAAGCAGGCATCATAACCGTTTCCTTTCAGAAATGATCGATCTTCCCTTTTTTTACAAGGCTAAAAAGTTCAGTCATGTGACCATGCATCTCTTCTCCTGACAGTAGGGGTGGGGGTTACAGGACACTATGCAGGCATGCCTGTATTCCATTGTCTGTTTCGCAAGAGGCTGTGCTTGAGCAGGGGTCATGTTCAAGAGGCAGGCTGTGCATGAGCAGGGGAGTGTGTGCCAGAGGCAAGCTGTGATTTGGTTGGGGGGGCACGATGGCTGAACAAACTACCCAATCTAGGTTTACTGTGTGTCTGCACAGTGTCCTGTAGCTCTGAATGGCCAGACTGGTCTGTTGGTCAGGTTTCAACCAAAGGATGAAACCTGACCAACAGACCAATTTGTGTGCTGCTTTCTAAGCACCGGGCCAGTTTACTGTCCTTCAGACTTTAGGGGGGTGGCAATGGCAGTAGAAAATGCCCCAGCATCAGTGTCCCATCATTGGTTCTAATGGGAAGAATAGTGCCCCATTGTTGTTAATAATTGGAAGAATGGTGCCCCATCATTGGTGTCAGTTGGTGGAATAGTGCCCCATCATTGGTGTCAGTTGGTGGAATGGTGCCCCATCATTGGTGTCAGTTGGTGGACTGGTGCCCCATCATTGGTGTCAGTTGGTGGACTGGTGCCCCATCATTGGTGTCAGTTGGTGGACTGGTGCCCCATCATTGGTGTCAGTTGGTGGACTGGTGCCCCATCATTGGTGTCAGTTGGTGGACTGGTGCCCCATCATTGGTGTCAGTTGGTGGACTGGTGCCCCATCATTGGTGTCAGTTGGTGGACTGGTGCCCCATCATTGGTGTCAGTTGGTGGACTGGTGCCCCATCATTGGTGTCAGTTGGTGGACTGGTGCCCCATCATTGGTGTCAGTTGGTGGACTGGTGCCCCATCATTGGTGTCAGTTGGTGGACTGGTGCCCCATCATTGGTGTCAGTTGGTGGACTGGTGCCCCATCATTGGTGTCAGTTGGTGGACTGGTGCCCCATCATTGGTGTCAGTTGGTGGACTGGTGCCCCATCATTGGTGTCAGTTGGTGGACTGGTGCCCCATCATTGGTGTCAGTTGGTGGACTGGTGCCCCATCATTGGTGTCAGTTGGTGGACTGGTGCCCCATCATTGGTGTCAGTTGGTGGACTGGTGCCCCATCATTGGTGTCAGTTGGTGGACTGGTGCCCCATCATTGGTGTCAGTTGGTGGACTGGTGCCCCATCAATGGTGTTAGTTGGTGGACTGGTGCCCCCATCATTGGTGTCAGTTGGTGGACTGGTGCCCCCATCACTGGTGTCAGTTGGTGGACTGGTGCCCCATCATTGGTGTCAGTTGGTGGACTGGTGCCCCCATCATTGGTGTCAGTTGGTGGACTGGTGCCCCCATCATTGGTGTCAGTTGGTGGAATAGTGCCCATCATTGGTGTCCGTTGGTGGAATGGCGCCCCATCATTGGTGTCAGTTGGTGGAATAGTGCCCCATCATTAGTGTCAGTTGGAGGAATGGTGCCCCATCATTGGTGTCAGTTGGTGGAATAGTGCCCATCATTGGTGTCCATTGGTGGAATGGCGCCCCATCATTGGTGTCAGTTGGAGGAATGGTGCCCCATCATTGGTGTCAGTTGGTGGAATAGTGCCCCAAGAACCAGATAATGGTAAGCAAAGGGCCACGGTTTGAAGACCACTGATTTAGAACAAGGAAGAAAGGTGACTGTCAGGAGCGACCAGGTACTTCAGATGGAAGACGTACATGAAAATGATCGAGTCCATGAATTATAGGATACACAAATGTGAACACAAAATCGAACTATTTCGGGTGACATAGACTTTAGTTGGGTCTTGAGTGGTATTTGTTCAGTTTGCCTAGAGTTCTCCTTTAAGTAGGAGGAATTGGACAAAGACACAGAACGTATTAAGATTTCGGCTCCTGAATCTCACTTTGGCCTCTTCCCCATTACAAGTAAAAAGAGGTAAAAGTCTAGTTTACAATTGATTTGTGTCATGTGGAACCGATCGGTTGTCCTCCTTGTCCCAGCAGAGTTCCTCTTTATCTTCTCTGCCTCCCTTGGTGGAGTCTTGGTGTAATCTCCCCGTACCTCTTGTTTTTGTTGGCACCACATAACCTGGCAGCCTTTTAGCGGCTCATCTGGATGTGTGCTGGCATTCCTAGCTGCTCGATGATTTTTCATGTAGAAAATCTTCACATTTGGCCCGGGGTTTTCCGCGAGCTCGGCGCGCTTTAACCAACCATTACCCAGTCACAGCCATTTGGGGGAAATGGTGTCATTTGAAAAATAAAGGCGCAGTGTGAACGGCGTGGGGTGTTTAAGTTTAATTAGACTTTGGTTTTCATTCCTAAACGCTCGCTTGCACAATACCAGCCACCCACTTGCGCACAAAAAATGATTTAAAACCCGCCGCGGCGGTATTTGGCGGTGTGATGAATAAACGACCTCCGCTCGTCTCTCTGCTGCGGCAATTAGAAGGGAAATGCAGTCGAAGTCAGAAGCGGAGTTCAACTTTGAAAAGGATTTCTGTAGAATATTCTCAGTTAGTTATTTGCTAAAAGTGACTTTCACATTAATACGTTGATGCTGTTCCATATTTTGATTGATCTAGTGGCCATCGGTCGGAGGGAGTAGAATCCCTGCCTAAAGTGACACTTAACGATCGTCTGATTCTCCAATAATAATCTATACATGTCTACTACTTAAAGCCCAACTCTGGGAAGTTTCCCCATGCAGTGGAGCTGTGCCTGCCCTGCATCGGTCAGCTTGTTTTTCTTGTTGATTTGAACGGCTTTCATTGAAATCTGTGGGGTGCGACTTGTCATGCGACTGTGCCCAGAGTCGCATGACAAGTTGCACAAGTGTGAATAGAGCCTAGGGCACCTTTTACACTTCTGCGACTTGGGATCCGACTTGTGAGAACCCAAGTTGCAGTGCATGTGAAATTCAATCTATATCTGAGGCTGCATTCACACCCGGGCGTTTTACAGATTTGCCGCAATTCTGCGGCAAATTTCGATTTCAAAACGCCCGGGTGTGAATGACAAATCGCACAATGCATATTTCAGATGTCATTCATTTTGGTGCGGCTCTGCCGTGATAATTGGGCTGCAATCGCAACAAACCGCATCGCTGGAAGCATGTGGCCCAAAAGAACTTGTTTTGGGTAAAAAGCTTTACGCGGTGCAGTTTGCCACCGTTGCACCCCAATTTATCGTGCGGCAATCGTGGCAGAACCGCAACACGTTTTTAGGTGCCATTGAAACGAATGGCATCCGCAATGTGCCTTGTGCGATTTGTCATTCACACCTGGGCGTTTTGAAATTGCGGGCAGAATTGTGGTAAGTCTGCAAAATGCCCAGGTGTAAGAGCCTTTCCTACGGATACTACAGAAGTCGCTGCAACCTCAGAAAAAGTTCCTGCACTACTTTGGTCCGACTTTTGATGCAACTTTCGCCCAGGGAATGTAAAATCAGATCGATGGTGCGCTGTAAAGCCGCAGAGCAAGCCGCGCTGATATGCCGCAGAGCAAGCCGCGCTGATATGCCGCAGAGCAAGCCGCGCTGATATGCCGCAGAGCAAGCCGCGGCGTTATGCCGCAGAGCAAGTTGCACAGCTTTGCTCCTTTCACACGTGTGAGACGACAATCTCCCCCACTGCGTTTTTAAACTGCATTTGTGGTGTTAACTTAACATTGAGTGCCGGTTCCCGCATCGCATAGGACTCGCAGGCGGTTCACACTGTTCTATGCAAACCACTGCGGGTGTCAATAGAAAGTTAATGACACCCCCAGATGGGTTTGCACATCGCAGTGTGAACTGTCAAATGATGCAGGACTCGGATCGCATGGGGGCGATCTGATTCCAGTGCGGACCAAAAAAAGGGTCCTGCACCACTTTTAGGTGTGAATACGTTGCGAGTTCAGCCATACAATCTGTATGGCTGAATTCACGTCGTACAGATATCGCGTGTGATCTGCACAGCAGTGCGGTGCGAATCACATGTGACGTCTAACATCACACAAGTGTGAACCCAGCCTGAGGCTCCATTCACACCTAAGTGTTTGTAAATGCAGGACACGATGGTGATGCCATTACTTGCGCTGCAATTGTCGCACGACAAATTGCGCAATCCAAACAGTTTTTGTTTGCGCGATTTTGCCGCGATGGGGGGGGGGGGTCTTTTAAAAAGTAACAGCGTTGCAATCGCATTCCGCGATTTGGGCTGATCCCAAGCGCCTAGGTGTGAATGGAGCCCGACACTGCAGTGCATTTTTGAACGCGGTGCGGGGAACGCGCACAGAACAGGCGCTGTGGTGCGATCGGGCAAGAATGACGCAACATAAAATTTTAAATACTTTTAGAACTTTTTATGGGTAATTAGAACTAGGGTTGCGCCGATACCGAGTATTTGCACAAGTATCGGGTGCAAATGCACCGATGCCTGAAACCGATACTTTCAGGCTCGGCTCTTTGAGCTGTCAGTGAGTCTCCCCCCCCCCTGTTAAAGAAGTCCGGTAATTGGAGTTGTCAAAAAAGAAAAAAACAGGCAATGTTTATTAACAACATTGCTCAGCCCTTAAACACTAAAATAAAAAGAAACATTATTTCTCTTTGTATCTTTCTGTTTCTTCATCTGCAGATCAAAGGGATCAACAAATGTTTCTCTGTTAAACCCCTTAAAGCAGAGGTCCACCCTAAAAAAAAAAAAAAATACATAAACACGCTTCTTAAAATACATTAACAAACATTTGAAAAAAAAATTTTTTTTTACTTACCAGAAATAGCTGTTGCTAGGCAGATCGTCCTAATCTGCCACTTCCTACTCCGCAGTTCTTGTCCTCCCTCGCGTTGTCTCCTGGGAGATGGGGCGCGATGTCTTCTGGGACATGTGTGTCCCCCAGTAGACAGGTGTCCATTCACAAAGCGCTGTGCGACTCTGTCTGTTTCCCTTCGTTAGGATGGCAGGGCCGGTGTTCAGCCGAGAAAGTTCCCCCCCGGCGGATAAGGACTCCCCTGTACTGCGCAGCGTTTGCGCAGTATGAGCCGCCGAAAATAGCCAAAGCTGAACAGCTGAGAGTCAGCTATACACAGCGCCTGTAACAGGGCCCCTCGCGGTCTCGCTTCGCTCGCCATGCTTCGGGCACAGCCTCGTTCGGTATAGTTTTATTCCAACTCTATGTGGACTTGGATGGTGGAGCTTGAACCTGGCGCAGGCGCTGTGTAGAGCTGACGATCAGCTGTTCAGTTTCGGAGTGTTTTGGTGGCCATACTGCGCAAGCGCAGTACAAGGGGGGTCCTTATCCGCTGGGGGGAACTTTCTCGGTAAGACACCGGCACCCGATTCGGTGGAGGATCAGCCTTCGGGGGGCCGACATTGCGCGCTCCTTGGACAGGTAAGTGCCCTTATTAAAAGTCAGCAGCTAAAGTGTTTGTAGTTGGTGACTTTAAAAAAAAAAAAAAATGGCCGGACCTCCGCTTTAATAACTCTTAATTTACTCTAATCAGCCTTAATTTACTCCCCATTCTTCTCCATTTAATTATTATTTTCCTGCTTATTTTTCTTTTGTTCACATCTATTTTATAAACGATAAACAATTAAAACTTTTTTTTTGTTTGCTTTGTTAGTGAATATTTGTACACATATATATTAACATATATTTACACATTTGATATTGAAAAAGTGCTAAATTAAATTAAAAAAAAAAACAAAAAAACAATTTATTTCATTTGTAAATAACTTTTCAATGCTTTGTATCATTGACAGCTGAAGTTAAAACAAAACAGTAGCGGTAAGTATCGGTAATTGGCTGTATCGGTATCGGCTAGTTCTAAAAAAAAAAAGTATCGGTATTTGTAAAATAAATAAATAAATAAATGGTATTGGCTCATCCCTAATTAGAACATTTAAAAAAAAACTTTCAGAACTGTATTCTGACTCAACCTGACATTAAAAAAAAAAAAAGTCACAATAGTAAATTGTCGCTAAGTGAAGCAGAGTAATGTAAATCCTAAGCAGACGCTGAGTTGCTGTTGGCTTAGTGGCAGCGCCGTCGGGGTTAACTCCCCCAGCCTGGATGAAGTGTGGGCTCTGCTGGGGATGGGAGCCCCGCCTGTCCTCCGTCCCTCGGCTGGCCTGCCACTGACATCATGCCTCCAGTACAGCAACCTGCGACAGGGTCACATTCCTGGCAGCACAGGTAACAGCACTTCCTGGAGGAGTGGGAGGAGCGCAGTGCAGGGTGTCGCTCTCCTCCAGATCCAACAACATGAAGGCGGACGGGGAAGAGGGGAAGCCTGGTAGGTACCTTTTATTATTCCTCCATAGAAGGAGAGGAGAGCCTGTGGGCCCAGCACATGGAGCCCCATCGCTCAGGGGGGGAGGGGGGGGTCCTTTGTCATGGTGTCGAGTCTCTGACATCACAACACAATGGGCGATTTAATGTAGCAGAGCTGGGAGGGAGCCGGGTGTTTTGTATGGAGCAGCCCTGGGGCCGGACGCCACCGCCGGCTCTCTGGAAGTATTTGATGATCTGGTGGAAGTCATTCAGAGTTGCAGAAGTTTTGTGTAAATGAGAGATTTGCGATGACAATCGCAGTGCGACGTGGGAGCCTCGTGTCTCCTCTTCCAGGAATTGTCGCATTTTTGTCGTCTTTTTTTTTTTTTTTGTGTGTGTAGCTTAGGTCTAATTTACACTGGTGATGTCATCCCTGCGTTTTTCTAAACGTAAATAACGGCGTGTTGTGATTTTAAAGGGGCGTCCTTGCGCTGAGCGTTCGGAAGGCTGCATGCACACGGAACGTCCGAGACTCCGGCTTTTACGTGCGCAGCATGCAGTCTGTAAAGTCCTATGAGAGGCTGACAGCTGCTGCGGCTGGACCGCGCACTGAGCGATACTAAAGCCAGACGTAGATGCTGCGATTTTTCTTTCCTGCAACCATGGGTTGCAGGAAAAACTAGCCCTTTTTTTTTTATTTTTTTTTTTTTAAACTTGCTTTCTTTGTTTTGTTTTTTCCCCCCATCAACAGTCACTCCTGCAGAGCCATTGTGTTCTCCTGGTTGTGGGGGGGGGGGGGGGGAGCCGTCCCTGCCGGGAGAACACACAGTGATTATTGCTACCAGCTATTGCTGCTTGCAATAATCACATGTCAATAGATCAACTTGGGTGGAATCAGCCTGCCCATACATGGTTTGAATCTTAGCTGGTCCCTGGTGGACCAGCGGAGATTTGGGCCATCTATGGCCAGTTTAAAGTAGAACTTCACCCAAAAGTGGAATTTCCACTTGTTTGGATCCTCCCCTCCCCCCTCCACCGGCATATTTGGCACTTTTTTGGAGAGGGGAGGCGGGTACCTGCTTTTGACCAGGTACCCGCTCCCGCGTCCAATCTGATGCGCCATGACCATCTGAGATTAACACTCAGCCCCCTCCTCCTGCAGCCTTCTGGGGGGGGACACAGGTCCCAGAAGACTACGGGGCCGTTCACAAGGTGCAGTGCGACTCGCGCATGCGCAGTAGGAAACTGGCTGTGAAACCCCCTTCCTGTTTCCCTTACTTCAGATGCCGGCGCCTGCACCCAAAGCCGATTGAAGGTTCCAGTGAGGATGGCGCGGGATCCCTGGACTGGTACTTTTAATTTTTTAGGGGGGGGGGAGCCGGGAGTTCCTCTTTAAGGTTTAGGGCAGTATGTGTCCAGGAACGAATGCTTAGAGCGCAGACAGGTTGCATTCTGGGCATTCATCCCTGGGCACACTGCCTGTTGGTACCACTTTGTCCTGCAGCTGTCAGCCTCTCATCGCGTCCTTTGAACTGGTGGTAATGGTTACTGCCCTCTGAAAAGTGATCCACTGGACTGCTTTTCAGAGGGCAGTAAAGCTACTGCTGACATACATTTACGAAGTGCTACTTGCTGCCTCTGGCACCTATTTTTTGAAAAAAATTTTTAATTTTAATTGCCAAATGACAATTTAACTGGCAGGGCCACACCACAAGTGCAGGCAAAGCATGGTGTGAATGGAGACTAAGGCTAATGATTCCGCCACTAGTGAGGATTCAGCAGCGAGGGGATCACTAAAGAGTCTGTGTCCCCATGGAATCGAACCTTCTGTGGTCACATGCAGCCACAGAGGGCGCTGCGCCATAGAGACAAACACTGGCAGGCTCATAGCGATCCATGTCAGGATCATTAGCAGCAGAGTCGCCCCGCGTATCATCAGCCGGTCTCTTCTATAAATATTATGCGATTTCCAGGACTGCAGATCGCACTATTCCTGCGTTGTTTTAAAATATTGCTGGTTATGTCATTATTGATGGTAAACAATCAGCATTCAGATGAACAGATCCTCCCGCTGAATCGTATTCCCACTGATTTCTAAAGCACGATTTACAAACGGAAACGCATGTCGCACCCGGGGCAGCCTATTCACTTCAATCTGCTGCCCTACACATGTTTGTCACCCAAAAAGAAGCTCCTGCTCTTTTTTTTTTTTTTGGGGCGACAAGCTTAGCGTAGTTTTTACCGGTGCGTTTTGTGATTTCTGCAAGATTGTCATGCGACAATCGCCGTAGAATTGCACCCCGTTTTGGGCGCCATTAATAATAATGGAACGCAAGCGACCGTCGCACGTTCTGCCTCAATTTGGAATCTCAGCGATTCTGCCTGCGATTTCAAAGCTCCTTATGTGAACGGGGCCCAAGGGTCATGCGTCATTTACATCAGACTGCCTCTGATTTGGATGCAGGTTCTGTTCAGCCAACAACTTTCCACCCAGCTCTTTCCATTTTTCAATCAAAGTTTTTCAGGGGTGAAGTTGCCGTCGGGGCCACCCATGGAGGGAGATTCAATCGGTTTATTAGGAATTGTATATCCAGCACCCCATTCACGTTTGTGCGACTAGTCATGCGACTTTGGACTTTAACATCGCATGTCAAGTCACACCCCATGTATTCCAATGATAACCATTCATAAATGTGTGCGACTTAAAGTCATAGCGACTTCAAAGTAGTTCATGCACTGCTTTGGTCCGACTTTCATGCAACTTGAGGACCATAGACTTCAATGTTATTCTTTTAAAAGTTGCATGAAAGCTGTACCTGAATGTTCTACATGCAACCGTGGGTCCAACTTTGCAGAGGGACAACAAGTCGCACCCATCCAAAGTTGCATTAAATTTGCACTCCAAGTTCGCGCAACTTTGGAGTCGTACAAGTGTGACTGGTGCCATCAACTCCGCTCACACTTGTGCGACTTGTCATGTGACTTTGGATATCAGTCACATGAGAAGTTGTACCCCATGTTTTCCAATGATAACCATTTATATATGTGCGACTTAAACTTCATGCACTACTTTCGTGCAACTTGAGGGCCATAGACTTCAATGTTTAACCCCCAAAAGTTGCATGAAATTCGTATCCTGAATGTTTTACCTGCAACAGTGGGTTCGAATTTGCAGAGGAACAAGTCACATCCAAGTCGCACCTATTCAAAGTCGCATTAAAGTAACACTCCAATATCACGCAACTTTGGCGTCTTACAGATGTGAATGGTGCATACACCCCCTTCACACGTGTGCGACTTGTCGTGACTCTGAACATCAAAGTTGCATGAGAAGTCGTACTCTGTTTTCCAATGATGACCGTTCATACATATATGTGCGACTTAAACGTCATGCACTACTTTGGTCCAACTTTCATGCAACTTGATGGCCATAGACTTCAGGCTGGGGTCACACCATTGTGAATTGGATATGGGATCTCCGCATCCAATTCGCAATAGCAGGAGATTTTGACGGTCTCTCTATGGACCCAGTTCACATATCTCCGCAGCAGGTCCGGTGCGTTTTGCAGACTAACGCTGTGCGCCTTTTGGTCCAAATTCAGCCCAAAATTCGGGCTGAAATCGGACCTGAAACTGTGAACCACCATGCACTGGACTCCTGTCTGTGAGCCGAGCCTCAGTGTTGTTCCTCAAAAGTTGCATGAAAGTCGTACCTGAATGTTTGACATGCAACAGTTGTGCAACCGTGGATCCAACTTTGTAGAGGGACAACAAGTCGCATCAAAGTCGCACCCATCCAACGTTGTACTCCAAAGTCACACAAGTGTGAATGGAGTGGGCTAGTTTTCACACCACATGCGTTCCAGTGCTTTTTTTTTTTTTTTTCCTGCATCCAAAAACGCATAGAAAGTAAGTTACATGGTTTTCAATGGCATAGTTCACACCAGTGCTTGCAGTTCCAGTAAAGTAGAATTTTCTACATTTTTTCCTGCGCAGTACACTACTAGAATGCGGTAAAAGGCATCAAAAACCCCGCCAGACCCCAGTACAGTGAAAAAAAAAAAAGGAAAGAAAAAAGCTTCTGAAAACGCATCAAAAACCCACCAGAATACAAAAAGAGTATTAAAAATGCACATGCAGAATCTGTTCTGGAGTGCGTTTTTTTTTTTTTTTTTTTGTGGCGTGAACTTAGTGTTGCCACCTAATTCCATTAAAACGCAACACACATTTCTGGTTCTGTGGCTGTTTAAGGTGGTAATTAAACTCACTCGGTGCCTTATCTGCATTAAATTAGCCTTCAGAACCTGTGTGATTCATATGTGTTCGGGTTTAAAGGGATGAGGTGGCAATGTGAAAAGGCCCCGCGCAATCAGAATATTGTACAAAAAAATATCGATTCCAAATCGATCGTACAATAATCTGATCGTTAGTACACTGCTTTCGACATTTTCCAAAGGGGCAATCACACAAAATGTTCTTGTACAATACCAGATCGTACGATTTGCGTATAACCCGCAGCATTTTTGTCCTGATTTAATACAACACAAATTACATCACTTCCGAATTTTTATTCTGTCATACGAGAATTTTCTTACTTTAGTAACCTGTTCATTTTCAAATAAAGGCTAGCATCCAAAAAAAAACTAGACGATCATCTGATAATCTCATTGTGTGTACTAGGCTTTAGTGTCCCCATGTGCCCTCAGCAGTCCTTTATCTCCCGGAGTCCTCCATGTGTTGTCTCTTCGCACTCCTCCAAAGTTCCTCTTTCCCAGCTGGACTTCTCAATTGTTTGTTCATCCCACATTATCCAGAGGTCATCGGGGGATGGGAACTCCCATTATCTTGCCTTGGGTGATGGTGAGGAAGCTGGTGGAGGTCTCAGCACTCTGAAGCCCACAACGTATGCACAAAGTCAACATGTCCTTTAAAATGCTGACAACCAACCAAAGTTGAACATTTTTGGTTGAATTTCTCTTTAAAAAGGAAGTTCTCAGACTTGAATCAGGATTGATCCCTTCAATGAGAATTAAGTGTAATTATGGATGATTTGGCTTAGCAATAGGATTATTTCAACTAAGCCCCAACTGAATGGCATTTAATTTGCTTAAGCATTGTGTATCATAAACAATTACCGTGTTTGGTTTTAATCAGATCCTTTATTTCATCGTTTATTGCATCTCAGTGCAGCTGATCTCCTGAAGCCGATTTGCAGCCACTCCAGTGATGGCTTGCCTGTAGGGCATTTCTCGGGGCAGGTTTGCTGATGGGGACAACAGTGGGTCATACCTGTTTGATGTGTATTAAAAGAACCACTCGTAGCTTCCACTGAAGGGGGGACAACGCAGGAACAAAATAGGAGGACAGAGACAGCACGTTGTCACCCTATAACAGGAAGTACCTGAGAAGGAACCATCATTGCAGGGCTGACCGCCCTACGTATACGAGGTGTGTCTAAAAAGTTTGGTGAATGATATCAGAAATCAAATATAACAGAAGATACAAACTCATCACCTTTTATTGGCATTCAAAATCGGCATCCTTCACAACACATTTTTGGCAACATTCATAAAGCTTCTGGAAACGGTCAGCAAAGACCTCTTTAGGAATCCATCACAGAACCACTATTACACATGCTTGGATGATGCCATCATTGTGGAAGAAGGCGATCAACATTGCCTTGACCTTGGACTTTTACCGGTGACTCTTTTTGGGTCGTGGGGAAGGTGGTGATTGCCATTCCATTGATTGCCGCTTGGATTCCAAATCAAACTGGTAGCACCACCAGGTCTCATCCTCTGACGATGGATCCTGGTCACACATCATAAGGACATCTTCAGAGGTTTCCATCCGTTTCTGCTTTCTGTTCGTCTGTCAGCTTGTGTGGCACAAGCCGAGAACCAATCTTCCGCTTACCCAAATCTTTGCGGACGATGGTGTGCATCGTGGCTTTGCTAATGCCAGATTCCTCCGCCATCGATGGTAGAGGCAGTCACCGATCTCGTGTCAGCATTTGTCACACACGCTCAATCATGTCTGGGGTTCTGCTTGTCACCGGCCGACCCAAAATGTGGCTCATCAAAATGACCATGTGAACTCCCTGTAGGATGCGTTTCAAAGAAGGTGGAAGTACCTTTTTCTGCAGGAAATGCCGACACGGCAGGCCATTCAAATGAATAGGCTGCTATGCCCAAGCAAACACGGCCTGCAAACGTTTGTATATGTGAACCGAACCTAAAGGTGACCATATACACTTCAATAATTGTTTAAATTATTTTCCGATTGGCTTATCTAGTGGGAATAATTGATCTATATTCAACAAGCTACCTGATCAATACAAGAAAAAGGGGAGGGAACTATTGGTAAAAGTTCCCACTATAGTTCTACTTACTGGGATGTAGCCGGTTTTGTCTTCTTTTATCTATTTTTGTTTTGTTCAATATAACATGATCAATAGTTGGAAGATACAAGTTATTGATCACATCTCTGTTTCCACCATGTAATCTCCTAACCTGATCAATTGAAATACAATCCGATTCATACCCAAAGCATCTCTGTGCTGCCAATCGATGCAAACAATTGATAATTTTCTGCCCTGGCTGGTCAACTCAGCTTGATCGAATCCGATCCAGATCTAAACTAATCCAAAGAGAAGTTTTGGCTAATCGAGTGTTTGCTGAATCACACATCGTGTTACCATAAAATTGTAATATATTGCAGCTCATCAGCAGCCCATAGATAATTTTATTTCCTTTTCCTTCCACCACCTATGGTTCTTGGTCATTTGGCGAGTGACGTCACACAGGAGTGGTTGTGTTTTGGTGGGCACCGCTTTTTAAAATGTTATTTTTGTGCAGGTCAGCATTCATTGTGATTGACATTGGATCTACTTACTACTCATTCCCATGGGCGGTGGGTGGAATCTGGGGGGCCACCTTATTACATGGGGCTCATAGATTCTGACAAGTCAACCCTCGCACTCCCACAACCACTGGCCAGGGTTGTGGGGAAGAGGCCCTTGTCCTCCTCAACATGGGGACGAGGTGCTTTTTGTGGGAGGAGAGCCCCTTACCCCTAAAGCACCTCCCCCATGTTGAGGGCATGTGACCTGGTATGGTTCCAGAGGGGGGCAATCACTGCCCCCCCCCCCCCTTTCCTGACCTGGCCCACTCTTTAACAACCAGCTCTTCTCAATGAATCTGGATGAAATGAACAAATCCTATCCTGTTTCCCCAAAAATAAGACCTAGGGTGATTGTCGGTGATGGCTGCAATATAAGCCCTACCCCCCCAAATAAGCCCTAGTTAAAGTCCTTGTAGGTCTTATTTTCGCTAAAACAGGGTAAGGCTTATCTGGGGGGTAGGGCTTATATTGCAACCATCACCGACCATCATGCTAGGTCTTATTTTCGGGGAAACAGGGTAATAGATCCAAAAATGTCGTCATAACTTTATCGGATTCGTTCACATTCGTTACTATATCCATTGGGAAATTCGGATACATCCGAATCTCCAAAAAAAGGAAATTTTCCTCTGAACAATGAATGTGAACGAACTGAATGGCGCCTGTCAAGTTTCCATGTACCTGTCTTGGTTTTGGTGGAAGCAGCAAGTTGGGTCAAACCATCCAGTGCCTAGAAGAACCCGTCTCACCAAGCCCACCCCATGGCTGTGTGTTGTCTGTAGGTTGGTTCTGGCGTTGCTTTGTTCAGTGATTGGCACTCTGTATTCAGGTATAAAAACATGTCCAACTCTCCGGTTCTCCTCCAGACCTCTGTGCCTCCTGCTATCCTCCCCATCCATCATCTGACGCCCCCTGACACCTATTTGTGAAGTTGGATGATGTCAGGTCTGCGGTGTGATCTTCCTGCCTGGATCCTCGGATATAACCTGTTCTAGGATATTTATAACACTCTGCGGTTTGAGCCCTTCCTGTGCGATGATGGCAGCGTTGTCATTGTCATGTGATCAGAGGTCCCATATACCGTTATATAAGGCCCCAGGTACCGGCCGGATCAGGCTTTGCATGTTAAGTGAATGCCGGCTTTGCCCTCCAGAAGGAGAAGTGTGCGCTCAGGTGTGTTTACCGAACGTTCTTCTCCAATGTCTGGGTGATTGTTAAGTGTCATGTTTAAATGTAATTCTATCTTCTGCTTCCAGGCTGAATACAATATAAAGTTTACTAATATAATCCTCCATGATCCGTACTCTTCCACATCTGTTAGATATTCATACTTCAGCTAAATCTTCATTGGATAACCAGAAAAGCAGCATCCTATAGGATTAAAGTGATATTAACCGCTTCAATGCCGGGCACTTTTACCCCCTTCCTGCACAGGCCAATTTTCAGCTTAGATCGCTGTCGCATTTTGAAAGACATTAGTGCGGTCGTGCAACACTGTACCCAAATGAAATTTTATCATTCTTTTGAGATAGAGCTTTCTTTTGGTGGTATTTAATTCCCACTGGGTTTTTTATTTTTATTCTAAACAATTGAAAAAAAGACCAAAAATTTTGAAAGAAAATAATAAATTCTTAGTTTTTTACAAAATTTTGTAAAAAGGTAATTTTCTTCTTTTACTGATGTGCACTGATGGGGTGGCACTGATGGGCACTGATGGGGTGGCACTGATGGGGTGGCGCTGATGGGCACTGATGGGGTTGCACTGATGGGGCGGCGCTGATGGGCACTGATGGGGCGGCGCTGATGGGCACTGATGGGGCGGCGCTGATGGGCACTGATGGGGCGGCGCTGATGGGCACTGATGGGGCGGCGCTGATGGGCACTGATGGGGCGGCGCTGATGGGCACTGATGGGGCGGCGCTGATGGGCACTAAAGGGCGGCACTGATGGGGCGGCGCTCTGATTATCATTGCAGATGTCCCTACTGAAGAATGCTGGTAACTGGCATTTCCCTTTTACACTGTGATCAGCTGTGATTGGACACAGCTAATCACATGATAAAGACCCTACGTCATAGGCTCTTTACCGTGATCGGTGATGCGGTGTGTCCGAGGGACACCTGTAGGCCAGGTGGCAAGGTGTTAAACCCCAAACCAAAAATGTAATATATTGCAGCTTACCAAGTATTAGATGTGGTGGCTGCATTAGTTTTAGGCTTCCCCCCCCCCCCTCTGTTTTCACCTGGTGATCTGACCAATCAGTTAACTTCCTGCCCATCAGTGGATGGGATCGTTTCCACCGCTGCTGATCTCTCCGGCAAGTTAGATTGTTAGAAATATTCTAACATACGCTTTTTTTTTTTTTTTTTAATGAGTAAACTATGCGATTAAGATTTATTTTGATGTAATTTGCTGTGGCAGTCTAATAAACTAATACCGGGGGAACCAATAAAGGACAAATACAATTTGTTTGGCAGAGTTAATTATTCTGTTGGTGCAGAGAGCAGTGCCATTGGGGGAGATTTACTAAAACTGGAGCACTCCATCTGGTGTAGCTTGGTTTCTATGCAGAGCTGCACCAGATTTTGCACAAAACTCCAGATTTAGTAAGGCCCCTTTCACCCTCGTGCGACTTATCCTGCGACTTTGGACTGCAAGCTCGCATGACAAGTCATACCCCATGATTTCCAAGGAGTACCAGTCATCTGTGCGACTTCAAGTCGTACCGACTTCAAAGTAGTCCCTGTACTTTGATGCGAGTCGAGGTCCATAGACCTCAAGTTTACACAGGTATTCCCTGAAATCGCGGCAAAATCGCAGAACTTTCAAGTCGCAGCAGTGTGAAAGGGGCAAAAATCAACCTCAATGTGTCCCCAGCCCATGTAGGATGTGAGTGTGTTGGGTGATCTGTGGTGGTCACTTTAGAACCTGATGTCCCATCTCACCTGGGTGACCTCTTCTTCTAGGTGACCATTGCCAAGGCTGATTCCCTTTGAAGTACGGTGAATCTTCTATAGCTGGTGATTGGTGGATGATCCATAACACTCAGGTCCCGTACCGGTATCCTGGCTTTGTTCTTTGATTTGCTCTCACGGTGAAGATTGGCCATGTGTTTTGACCAAGCTTTGCCTTGAAGATTCATCAATTCTCCCCGGATAACCTGCCAGGGCCGTACGCTTTGGGGTCAGCCAGGTGATAACATCGGCTGACCCTATAAATGCTCTGCTGACCCCTGGAAATGTCTGATCTCCTAATTCACTGCCTGATCTACTTAGTGTGGATAGAGCGAAGCCCTGAGCTCAGAGGACTCTATGAAGGGCCCCGGAACTCTTCTCTGTCTAATTTCTGTACAGTAGAGCTGAGCTCCAAGCAGATATCAATTACTGCAATGAATGTGGTTATTAAAGTGGTGTTCCGGCCGAAATTATACTTTTTAAATAAAGATACCCCTATAATACACAAGCTTAATGTATTCTAGTAAAGTTAGTCTGTAAACTAAGGTCTGTTTTGTTAGTTTATAGCAGTAGTTTGTTATTTTATAAACTTCCAGCAGGCCGTGGCCATCTTAAGTGTGGGCATCTGAAGCCAGACTGTATTTCTTCCTGGATCTCACCCTTGCAGATCTCGCACATGCTCAGTGCAGCACAAGCAGTGTAATAGGTTTCAGGTCAGGTTTCCATAGCAACGGCAGTGTCAGAGGAAGTTGCCGCCCCTTCCCAGAAGGCATTGCAAACAGGAAATGATGCGATTAGCCACGGGCAGGGAGGAGGAAGTGAAAAATGAATACAGCAGATATACAGTAGGTGCTGAGAAAAAAAATAAAAAAATATCCAATTTGTTTACAGTGCACAGTTTAGTGAGGGATGCTGAAGAGTTGTAAAAGTGGGTGGAACTCAACTTTAAAGCGGTGTTCAACTCAAAACCAAAAATGTAATATATTTCAGCTTACCAATCCGATGTGGTGGCTGCTTTAGTTTTTCTGTTTTTGGCTCTTTTCCCTCTGTTTTTACCTGGTGATCTGGCCAGTAACACACCTCTTGTATTAGTGAGAGACAACTCTGGAGGAACGAGCACAGCATACGGCAGCGGTGTCCGTCTGGGGGAAGGGGAGTGTTAAATGTATTAGCAGGATTAAATACACTGACAAATTGAAGCCAAACTCCAGCTCACACTTTATAATCACTTACAGCAAACAGGTTTTTCCTTTTTGGGATAAAGGTTTTGCGACAATAAATAAAAGCTGGTCGTTTTAAGCACTCCTGCCAGTGTTAAATGGTTTGTCTCATCCATGTAAACTGATGTATTCTGCTGGAGAGCTTGTGCTTTAGAAAAAAAAAGCAGACTTGTTGGCTGGATCACCAGATGAAAATAGTCTGTTTTTCAAAAGAACAAGCTGCTACAACTTTCCCTTATTTTTCAAAATGAAATAAAGGTTTTGCCTTTAGTTATACTTTAGGTTTTAGGGTTGGATTTAAGTATTAGGTTTGGGGCCTTGTTTAGATTGACATGATTTTCCCCTTTTGGAAGTGGAGGTTTGTAATCTTGAATTATTTGCGGTAATACTTGGGTCATGAAACCACATTAGTGGCGTTTCTTGCATCTCCTCCAGCTTGCCTGATGTTTTCTTGGTACACAGACACCTTCATTGAAGGGTGATGACTGTATAAGGCTTTATGGTAATAATGTGTTTGTTGTATTATTAGGCCATTGTATTCAGGAAGTCCAGTCTGTACATAGAAAGTCATTGTTAGGCCCCTTTCACACTTGTACGACTTGTCCTATGACTTGTCCTACGACTTGGGACTGCAAAGTTGTATGACAAGGCGTTCCCCATGATTTCCAGTGACTACCATTCATATTCGTACGGCTTCAAATTAGTCCCTGCACTACTTTGGTCCGACTTTGATGCAAGTTACACAGGCATTCCCTGAAATCGCGGCAAAAATTGCATCAAAATCGCCCGATTTTGAAGTTGCGGTAGTGTGAAAGGGACCTTATGCCCTGTACACGCGATCGGACTTTCCGACAGAAAATGTGCTTGTTGTCGGAAATTCTGACCGTGTGTAGGCTCCATCGGACTTTTTCCATCGGAATTTCCGAAACACTAAGTTTGAAAGCAGGATATAAAATTTTCCGACAACAAAATCCGTTCGCGTAAATTCCGATCGTGTGTAGACCATTCCGACACACAAAGTTCCACGCATGCTCAGAATCAAGCAGAAGAGCCGCACTGGCTATTGAACTTCATTTATCTCGGCACGTTGTAAGTTTTGTACGCCACCGCGTTCTTGGCGATCGGAAATTCCGACCAACTTTGTGTGACCGTGTGTATGCAAGACAAGTTTGAGCCAACATCCGTCGGAAAAAAATTAGATGGATTTTGTTGTCGGAATGTCCGATCAATGTCTGACCGTGTGTACGGGGCGTCTGACTGACTTCTGCTTTGTATGGAAATTTTAGTTTTGTGTACATGATGGTCAAAAACAACCACTCAGCATAGGTTGTCATAAAGCCCAATGTATTCAAAAGTTCTATCTCAACTTAGATGTGTGTGTGTGTGTGTGTGTGTGTGTGTGTGTGTGTGTGTGTGTGTGTGTATATATATATATATATATATATATATATATATATATATATATATATATATATATATATATATATATATATATATATATACACACACACACACACACACACACATACCAGAAGTGTGTGTAGATATACACACATATACAGTGGGGACGGAAAGTATTCAGACCCCCTTAAATTTTTCACTCTTTGTTATATTGCAGCCATTTGCTAAAATCATTTAAGTTCATTTTTTTCCTCATTAATGTACACACAGCACCCCATATTGACAGAAAAACACAGAATTGTTGACATTTTTGCAGATTTATTAAAAAAGAAAAACTGAAATATCACATGGTCCTAAGTATTCAGACCCTTTGCTGTGACACACATATATTTAACTAAGGTGCTGTCCATTTCTTCTGATCATCCTTGAGATGGTTCTACACCTTCATTTGAGTCCAGCTGTGTTTGATTATACTGATTGGACTTGATTAGGAAAGCCACACACCTGTCTATATAAGACCTTACAGCTCACAGTGCATGTCAGAGAAAATGAGAATCATGAGGTCAAAGGAACTGCCTGAAAAGCTCAGAGACAGAATTGTGGAAAGGGCACAGATCTGGCCAAGGTTACAAAAAAAAATTCTGCTGCACCTAAGGTTCCTAAGAGCACAGTGGCCTCCATAATCCTTAAATGGAAGACATTTGGGACGACCAGAACCCTTCCTAGAGCTGGCCGTCTGGCCAAACTGAGCTATCGGGGGAGAAGAGCCTTGGTGAGAGAGGTAAAGAAGAACCCAAAGATCACTGTGGCTGAGCTCCAGAGATGCAGTCGGGAGATGGGAGAAAGTTGTAGAAAGTCAACCATCACTGCAGCCCTCCACTAGTCGGGGCTTTATGGCAGAGTGACCCGATGGAAGCCCCTCAGTGCAAGACACATTATAGCCTGCATGGAGTTTAGTAAATGGCTGCAATATAACAGAGTGAAAAATTAAAAAATTTAGGGGGGCCTGAATACTTTCCGTCGCCACTGTGTGTGTATCTATCTATCTATCTATCTATATGTGTGTGTGTGTGTGTCTATATATATATATATATATATATATATATATATATATATATGTAAAATCCCCCCCCCCCCCCCGCACACACACACATTTTTGTAAATATTTCGTTATATCTTTTCATGTGACAACACTGAAGAAATGACACTTTGCTACAATGTAAAGTAGTGAGTGTACAGCTTGTATAACAGTGTAAATTTGCTGTCCCCTCAAAATAACTCAACACACACCCATTAATGTCTAAACCGCTGGCAGGAAAAAAGTGAGTACACCCTTAAGTGAAAATGTCCAAATTGGGCCCAAAAGTGTCAATATTTTGTGTGGCCACCATTATTTTCCAGCACTGCCTTAACCCTCTTGGGCATGGAGTTCACCAAAGCTTCACAGGTTGTCACTGGAGTCCTCTTCCACTCCTCCATGACGACATCATGGAGCTGGTGGGGGTTAGAGACCTTGCGCTCCTCCACCTTCCGTTTTGAGGATGCCCCACAGATACTCAATAGGGTTTAGGTCTGGAGACATGCTTGGAGTTTGGAGTCCATTACTTTTACCCACAGCTTTTTTAGCAAGGCAGTGGTCATCTTGGAGGTGTGTTTGGGGTTGTTATGTTGGAATACTGCCCTGCGACCCAGTCTCCGAGGAGGGGGATCATGCTCGGCTTCAGTATGTCACAGTACATGTTGGCATTCATGGTTCCCTCAATGAACTGTAGCTCCCCAGTGCCGGCAGCACTCATGCAGCCCCAGACCATGACACTTCCACCACCATGCTTGACAGTAGGCAAGACAAACTTGTTTTTGTACTCCTCACCTGGTTGCCGCCACACACGCTTGACACCATCTGAACCAAATAAGTTTATCTTGGTCTCATCAGACAGGACATGGTTCTAGTAATCCATGTCCTTAATCTGCTCGTCTTCAGCTAACTGTTTGCAGGCTTTCTTGTACATCATCTTTAGAAGAGGCTTCCTTCTGGGAC
Source organism: Lithobates clamitans (assembly GCA_037952925.1). Classification (NCBI taxonomy): domain Eukaryota; kingdom Metazoa; phylum Chordata; class Amphibia; order Anura; family Ranidae; genus Lithobates; species Lithobates clamitans. The sequence continues at coordinate 512,444 of JBBGZY010000020.1, read as the reverse complement.
AACAGTCTTGCGGACTAATTTGATGCGGTGTATGGTCTGAGCACTGACAGGCTGACCCCCCACCCCTTCAACCTCTGCAGCAATGCTGGCAGCACTCATACGTCTTTTTCCCAAAGACAACCTCTGGATATGACGCTGAGCACGTGCACTCAACTTCTTTGGTGGACCATGACGAGGCCTGTTCTGAGTGAAACCTGTCCTGTTAAACCCCTGTATGGTCTTGGCCACCGTGCTGCTGCTCAGATTCAGGATCTTGGCAATCTTCTTATAGCCTAGGCCATCTTTATGTAGAGCAACAATTCTTTTTTTTTCAGATCCTCAGAGAGTTCTTTGCCATGATGTGTCATGTTGAACTTCCAGTAACTAGTATTAAAGAGTGAGAGTGATGACGCCAAATTTAACACACCTGCTGCACGATTCACACCTGAGATCTTGTAACACTAACGAGTCACATGACACCGGGGAGGGAAAATGACTAATTGGGCCCAATTTGGACATTTTCACTTAGGGGTGTACTCACATTTGTTGCCAGCGGTTTAGACATTAATGGCTGTGTGTTGAGTTATTTTGAGGGGACAGCAAATTTACACTGTTATACAAGCTGTACACTCACTACTTTACATTGTAGCAAAGTGTCATTTCTTCAGTGTTGTCACATGAAAAGATATATTGAAATATTTACAAAAATGTGAGGGGTGTACTCACTTTTGTGAGATACTGTGTATGTGTATATATATATATATATATATATATATATATATATATATATATATATGTATATATATGTGTATATATATATATGTGTATGTATATACAGGTGGTCCCCGGGTTACAAACGTCTGACATACAAATGACTCCTACTTACAAACGGAGGGAGACAACAGGAAGTGGGAGGAAATATTTCTCTAGGAAGGGAAAGAGAGTGCTCCTAATCTCAGCTTGTTGTATAGAAGACACCTGTCCACAGAAGAAATACATCTGATTCCAATTTGGGGGTGTTTTTCTGCTAAGGGGACAGGACAACTTCACTGCATCAAAGGGACAATGGACGGGGCCATGTACCATCAAATCTTGGGTGAGAACCTCCTTCCCTCAGCCAGGGCATTGAAAATGGGTCATGGATGGGTATTCCAGCATGACCCCAAAACACACGGCCAAGGCAACAAAGAAGTGGCTCAAGAAGAAGCACATTAAAGTGGTTGTAAACCCTTACAGACCACTTTGACCTACAGGTAAGCCTAGATTAAGGCTTACCTGTAGGTCCAAGAAATATCTCCTAAACCTACACGGTTTAGGAGATATTTGCTAAAAGACAGGCACTGCTGTCTATAGTGCATGCGCCGTAGACAGCGGTGCGCAGGCGCAATGAGCGCGCCACTGCTAACGGCGATATGCCGTTAGTGGCGGCTCCCGTGCGCATGTGCGGGAGTGACGTCATTGCGGCTCCGGCCAATCACAGCGCCGGAGCAACGATAGATGGACGCGCCGTACCAGAGGGGACAGCGGTGACATCGCAGGCTCCTGTTTCAAATAAGTGACACATAATGGGCTACTATGCGATGTATGCGATGCATAGTAGCCCATTATGCTTTACCTTTGCAGGGAAAGAAAGAGGAAGTAAACCTCTTTAAGCTCATGGAGTGTCCAGTTGCGCACAATGTACACTGTGTTGATGCATTCAGTATCTTCTCATTCACAGCCGGTTTAGTAATTTGTGTCCTCGGGATACGGTGGAGTGGGGTGTGCGATATTTACTTTCCAAACACCGCACTTATCCAGCCAATAGATTCACTTTTCACCTCGCCGATGTTGTTACTGTCTGACTTTGAAGCTTTTGTGGCAGCGCAGTCATTTGTATCTTTGAGATCTTCTATGGAGCTTATCCAATACCACAAGTCATTCACTTCTTGTGCAGAGCCGCATTCCCTGGTTTGGGTTGTTTTTTTGTTTCATGCTCTTATAAGTGATGTTGTTTTTAGTGCTGCTTTGTTGTACCTGTAGACGCGCTCTGATAATAGTTTTTCTTTGTTGGAAAGAGGTGAAAGTATCCGGATGCAGATGACAGCGTGTATATCTAATTGTTCTTTGTTGTGGGTGCCGACATACGGAGCGGTGATCACAACTCGTCCTCAATCAGAATCTGCATCAACTTTATTATCAATCGGTTAATTACATTCCGAATCCCACATGTTATGACATGTATGTGGTAAGTGTATCTGATCTGTACATACAGTCACCATAGAACAGTGAAGGCTTGGACAGACCCACATCTTCCATAAATGAGCTAAATGTCAACTTTGGGGACAGAAACTTTCATTTAAATATATTGGTTATTTGAGTTACTGTTGCCTTTTCGATCATCTCCAATCAGCCCATTCTCTTCTGACAGCAACAAGGCATTTTCCTCCACACAACTGCCGCTCACTGGATATTTTCTATTTTCCGGACCATCATCTGTAAACCCGAGAGATTGTTGTGTGTGAAAATCCCAGTAGATCAGCAGTTTTTGAAATACTTAGACCAGCCCGTCTGGCACCAACAACCTTGCCACGTTCAAAGTCCCTAAAATCTCCTTTCTTCCCCATTCTGATGCGCGGTTTGAACTTTAGCAAGTCGTCTTCACCGTGTCTAGATGCCTCAATGCATTGAGTTGCTGCCATGTGATTTGGCTGATTAGCAATTTGTGTTGCCAAGCAATTGAAAAGGTGTACCTAATAAAGTGGCCGGTGAGTGTACAGTATATAAAATCTCCATACACCACACACTTTAGTGAAAGGAAAAAATGTCATATGCATATTTGATCATTGATTCTTGTGGTTATCCATATATCAGATAAGGTGAATAGTGCCCCTTATTTGACTGTCAGCATACTGTAAGGTCAGTTAGAGAGTAGTTGTTCCCAACCTTTTGTCCTCAGGTACCCCTAACAGGTCATGGTTTCAGGATTTCCTTCATCTTTCAATAGGTGCTGCAAAGTGATTCTAAATGTAATTTTTTTTTCCTTTAAAATAATAAACACTCATACCTGCTCTGTGTAATAGTTTTGCACAGACCAGCCCCGATCCCCCTCTTTTCACGCTCCCTTGTCATCGCACTGTTAAAAACCTTCTACCTTTTAGGGCCATTTCAAATCAATGTCAATGGCTTTGTATTTATAACCGCTATTTTATCTAAGGGAATTTCCCAAAACATGGCCTGTTGATGAGGATACTTGAGGACTGAGGTTTAGGAAACCCCATTATGGAGGATCTGACCCTTGCATTGAGTGAGAGGAGGAGTGAAGCACGGTTTCTGTAAAGTTCTCGAGAGCAGGCCCCACATATAAGTGGGCTGTTCCTGTGTACATACCCTGTTTCCCCGAAAATAAGACCTAGCGTGATTGTCGATGATGGCTGCAATATAAGCCCTACCCCCCAAATAAGCCCTAGTTAAAGTCCTTGTAGGTCTTATTTTCAGGGTAGGGCCTATTTTCGGGGAAACAGGGTAGGGCTTATTTGGGGGGTAGGGATTATATTGCAGACATCACCGACAATCACGCCAGGTCTTATTTTCGGGGAAACAGGGTATATATATTTACTAACTTCAAGGTTTTCAAAGCCACATCTTTTAGGTGCCTATGGAGTTGGGCCTCTTAGGCTATCTTCAGGCCAGTCAAATGATGCTCAGGGTCCTCTTTGGATGTTATCCTGGTGTTCTGTCAAATTCTCCAACCCATCAGAAATTCCAACTACTTAACTTCTGGTTTCTTTAAACCAGTAGTAATTGGATTTTTTGACGAATTGGTGATTGGACACAACACCGGCAACTTAATAGAGTCCAGTGCAGGATAGTATGAGCAGAGATTCTTACTCTGCTCTGATACTAGCCAACAAAATGGGCTTGGATGCGGCGAAAACTTTGTCCTCGTTAGCCGCTGTGCTGTCAAAACAGCTCAATCTTCCTGTACATGTCTCTATTCAGTTGCCGGTGTTGTGTCCAACCACCTTTTCGTCAAAATCTCCAATTACTAGGGGTTTAAAGAAAACGAAAGTGAAGTGGTTGGAGTTTCTGACGGGTTGGAGAAATTGACAGAACACTGGCAGTAAGCTGTTCTCAGTGATGCAGAGCATGTGATGATATTGGAGCCTCTCTCTGCCTTGTTGCACTATAAGCGAAGGGCACCAGTTTGACGCTCTCTCTTTCCTGCACTCACAGTAAGTTCTCAGTCTTCCAGGTCAAATGATGTGTGCTGGACATATAATGGTGGAAAAAAATTGCTGCAGGGGATAGTGGGAGGTGAACATTGCAGACAGTGTTGCCTTTTTTCTTTTTCCCCTAAGGGGAACTATTTAAAAAAAAATAGCCTGCAATTCAGCTTTAAAAGGCCAACTCTTAACATTTATGGTAATTTGAGCAAATTTACTTCAGGACATAAGCATGTTATCTTCATATAAAGAAGGCAGTAGTAATTATTCAGATTTGGGTTCCTCTTTATTGGAGGATATATTGTGTGTGCCAAGGTCCTCACATATGGAGCTCTCGTAATATCCAAATAGATTGACACTTCCCCTCAGACTTAATGCAAGTCAGCGCTTATTGATTGTGTCTGCATGTCCTCGGTGAGGTCGCACTGCTGCTCTCGAACACCGATCGATGAGTGCGTTCTGGCATTAACTCTGCCGCACGGCGTCACTTCATTTGGTTAATGTTTCGATTATTAGATATGAGAGAATTACTAGATCACATGGCACGGCCATGTGTAAAATGGGTTCCTTCATTAGCTGTGGTTGCCTCCATCACCACGTGTGCTGAGATAATCAAATACAAAGGAGGAGGGGGGTGTATGAGAACCAAATGATGGGGGTGTGAGTATGGATCTTTGATTAGTTTTAAAAGAAATATGCATTATTGAACCTGAAATCAAAGTGGAGAAATCAACTTGAGGTAACATACCATCAGGATTATCTGTAATTGGACCTCTATTCTATTACTACAGAAAATCACCAACTGAGCACACATCTCCCTAGTTGTAGCTAGCTTGTGTAATTATGATTTGTCTTTTCTTGTATAAATATGGTGAATTCCTTACAAATTGCATTCAGCTGTTCTGTTGCTAGTTATATGTAAAGTCAAAGCAAGCCAATGGCCACTTTTGAAGTCCTACTGATATCAGCCAAACAAGACTGATGGTGGTGGCGGCATGGGGACTCATAAAATTGGAAGGCAAGTCAAAATGGAGCTAAACCTCAATCTACTCCCACTGACATTCTAGGCCTATTTTTCTACCCTGTAAAAGGAAAGATGTCTATACTTGCCTACTTGCCTATTCTGAAATCTCTTTGGTCTGGTTACATGACTGGTTTTAAGCTCCAGCATCTGTGTAGAGGAGGGACAGCCAACAATGGATACCTCCAGGGGCGTTGCTAGGTCTGAAAAGATCTGGGGCTAGAGCCCATAGCAGCGGTCACCAACCTTTTTGCATGCCCGCGGGGGGGACCAGTGGTAAGCAATTTGTCACGGGCGATGGCTGGTGTTGGCGCTTCAATCATCATGGCATAATGGTTGATATGGTGTCAGGGTGATTGAAGTGCATTATTTCTATTGTTACATTCTAATATATAATGAAGTGGTTCAACTCGCCATACTGCAGAATCAGTGGGAGCCCTGGGCGTGTCACTTGCCACATCTCCTGCCACCAGATGCAGCATGTCACTTGCCACTGTTGCCTGTCACCAGATGCAGTGTATTACTTGCCACCATCACCTGCCACCAGATGTGAATTGTCACTTGCCACTTTCACCTGCCACCATTTGCAGATTGTCACTTGCCACGTCACCTGCCACCATTTGCAGATTGTCACTTGCCACGTCTCCTGCCACCATTTGCAGATTCTCACTTGCCACCATTTGCAGATTGTCACTTGCTATGTCTCCTGGCAACATTTGCAGATTGCCACATCTCCTGCCACCATTTGCAGATTGTCACTTGCCATGTCACCGGCCACCAGATGTGGGTTGTCACTTGCCAACTGATGTGGATTGTCACTTGCCATGCCAGCCAGTGCCACCAAATGTGGCGTGCAGTGAAAGATGATGTCATCTCTCTGCTGCTTGCCGCACCTCACTCCCAAATTGAAGAGGCCTGGCTGTGAAGAGCGCTGATGTGGAGCGGGTGGAGAGAGATGTCATCTCTGCTCGTCCGCCCGCTCGCTTCTCTTCTCTCCTCCGCCTCTCTCATGCAGCCAGCCCACCTTCCGCAACAGCTGCAACCCACTGATTAGGCAGGGACCCTGGGCAAGAGACTCGGGGCTATGGGCCCCAGATTGGGGGCTATAGCCACAATAGCCATCCCCTAGCAACGCCCCTGGATACCTCCATAGTAAGCCTATGGGTGATATGATATCCCCCATGCTCTGTAGGCTCTCCCTCCTCTACACTGAAGCCTACACTGCATCATGTGACCGGACTGGAGCAACTTCAGAATAGGTAAGTATACACACCTTTCATTTTACAGGGTATATTAGGCTTAGAAATGGGGTGGTAGGAATAGATTTGCTTCGTTACGTTTTGCCTTTCAGTCCACTTTAAGCTATACTTTGTGGCTCTGTGATCATTAAAGGTCCCTTGTTTTAGATTGCAAGCTCTTTCAGAAAGGGGTCCATATTGCTCATGTGGTGTGTATTTGGAGTGTTATAATGTTAACTCCCTATCCCATCTTTGTTTAGCACTGCACAAGACTTGGTCAAAATATATATATATACACTGATTACAGCACATTTCAGGAAGTTTTTGAAATGTTAGCTACACTTTCACACAGTATCGGTTCCTAAAAGTTTGGCTTGTGTATACATTGTATGGCCACATGTTTGGGGTACCTAACCATCACACCTATATCAACTAGACCTCAAATTCCAAAATTATGACCATTTAATATGAAGTTGGTCCCCTCTTTTGGGCTACAGATTTCTAGGAAGGCTTTCTACAAGACTTTGGATTGTGTATGTGGTAAGTTTTTTTTTAATTCGGACAACAGTTCTGTGAGGTCATCTACTGATGCTGGATGAGATGATTTGGATCAGAGTCTTCCAATTCATCCCAATGGTGTTCAGTGGAGTTGAGGTCAGGGCTTTGGGAAGGGAATTCAAGTTCCTCCTCACCAAACTCCTCAAACCTTTATGGAGCTGGCTTTGTGCTCAGGGGTATAGTCATGCTGGAACAGAAAATTGCCTTCCCCAAACTGCTACCACACGAATATAAGCGTATAATGTCACAATATCTTTGTATGCTTGCACGTTAACAGTACTCTTAAAGTGGTAGTAAACTCATTTTTTTGACCTTGTACCTACAGGTGGTAAGCCTATAATAAGGTTTGACAGGTGTGCAAATGCTACAACCTTCCCACATAACAGCTCAGCCATGACGAAGGACTAACGTCCGAAATACGTAGGCTGTTTTTACAGAGTTATATTGTCTTTTCAATAACGGAAATATTTTTTGGATGTCATCCTGAGTGCCGACCATTTCTTATTTTATTAAAAGACTTACCTGTAGGTACCGTGAGCATCTCCTAAACTTGTGGTGTTTAGGAGATATTCACACTGGATGCAACCAGTGACGTCACCGGCGCACCCTCTCTGAAGGTCCGTCATACCGTGCCAGACCATGCTCTGTGCTGAAGCAGTGGCGTCATCGCGGCCCCTGACACTCATACAGCTGGGGCCCAGGAACCCAAAAGGAAGGGGAAGGAGGGGGAAAATGGAAGTCCTGTGAGCGGTGACATCGCACCACTGAAGGTCTTGCAGGGGATTTTTTCTTTGTAAATGCCAAGGTTTACTAACACTTTTAAGTGGTAGTAAAGTCCAGTCCAAAAAAAAAAAAAAAAAAGCCGGTTCCCCTGCAGCTTCAAGTCACCACACCGTTTATGCACAGCATACTAGCACATTATGACAGACTTACCTGCAAATGGAGTCCTCCAGTTGAGCGCAGTCACGGCTCCCTCGGTGCTTCCATCTTCCCCTGGTGTTCCTTCCAGGTTTCCTATCTTTGGTTTCTTGAGTGGCCAGGCTGTGGCAACATCACTCCTGCACATGGGCACGGGAGTTGCATCGCTGGAGCACACAGAGCGGGCCATAAATTAGATCTGAGCTGTGCATGTGCAGCTCAGATCACATTATCCGCTGACAGGCAGGGGGGATGTTTATGACAGAAGAGACCTATAGAGCAGGGGTCTCAAACTGGTGGCCCTCCAGCTGTCGTGAAACTAAAAATCCCATCATGCCTCTGCCTGTAGAAGTCATGCTTGTAACGGTCGGCCTTGCAATGCCTCATGGGACTTGTAGTTTTGTAACAGCTGGAGGGCTGCCAGTTTGAGACCTCTGCTCTAGAGGGTCTCTTCTGCTATAAAAAAAAACCTTGGCTACCACTTTTCATTATAGGTTGTTCATGGTCCGCTCTTACCTGGAAACATCAAGACCCCATGACTTGGAGGTCCACGTACGTTTGGCCATATATTGGAGGTGTGTTGGTCAGGTGTCCAGAAACCTTTTGCCATGTTGTGTATTTTTGGAGCATGTGATGGGAAACTGTCTAGTGTTTGCTCACAGCTGGTTTAAATCATTCTGTGTCCCTGGTGTATATGTGTGAGTATATCATTACTTACCAGGGATGTATAGCTTTGGATGGACTTTGGAAGAGTAAATACTGTCTGTCCACAACCTCACCCTCATTCCCTGCCCTTTCCTAGGACAAGTAAATGATGGGAGTAGTTGTCACTGGGACATGAAGATACGGACACTGTACTGTTAGGTATTTTTTATGGTGTTGCTTGGTGTTCGCCTTTAAATGTGGCACTAGTGACTGTCTTCTGTGTTCCATTCATCAGATACCAAGCGGTTGTTACTGCTCATTGTGGAAATGACCTTTTCTGGTTAGATAAGACCCATTGCACCATTCTAAGTTTTTAACTTCCACTTGCTAATCCTAATCTTTTAATTTTGTTATGTCTTTCAGTACCCGCAGTCCTTCTTTTTTTTTTTTTTTTGGTCGAGTAAGAGGAACACAAATTTACATTTCTATTTAATTTTCTTTGACCTTCTCTTGCTGAGCTTGTGCGGCTGTCGGACTGCACTGTCACATCTCCAATGCTGTCTCCGGGATGATCTGTGAGATTTTAGCATGCTTCTGATTTAATACCTGTGTCTGTACTACCCCAAGGCTCCCTACTTATTATGTTGTGCGTCCATTGCTAGGGCTTAATTTGTGACTGTCAGCCTTGTCTGCATAATAGCTGCTTTTTTGTGTGGATGGACCATTATTCAGCATCGGTCACAGTGTCTTTGTCTGCCTTTTTAATTGGGAGGCGGAAAGAAAAGCCACGTCTGGTTGGCGTTCGCGGTTTTTTTCCCTGCATAATGTCCGGTTTCTGTAACATAGGTAGGTACATGTTAGGTCAGCTGAAGAAGTGCCATTAAAGGCAGACTGCGTTCTAAGCCTGTCAAACTTTTTTTTTCTTTTTTTTTCTTTTAAGATAGGTGGGAAGGATATGGGTGCGTCATCTGTGGCCCTCCAGCTGCAGCGGAACTACAAGTCCCATGAGGCATTGCAAGGCTGACAGTTACAAGCATGACTCCCACAGGCAGAGGCATGATGGGACTAGTAGTTCAAAACAGCTGGAGGGCCATAGGCTGTGCACCCATGGTTAGAACCTCTGCCATGTGTTTATTGCTGGGGAAGGAAATATAACGAGTGCTTTATGCAGAAAGACTCAAGTCTGAAAACGTTTATTCTGATAAGTTTAAGTCCTATCCAACGCATTTTGGATGTGTAAAGGTGCCCTCTTAAGCCCCATACACACTATTATATTTTCTGCAGATTTTTGTCTTCAGATTTATCAAAACCATATAATATGAGGTCAAACCTTAACGGCTAGTTTACACTTGCTTAAAAACATGGTTTCGGACACGCTTTGTTAAAGCTCTCTGAACGCCAGTCAAAGCTCCTGTCACTAAATAAAATGGTTAGCTTACAATCCTGTTTACACCTGCTTTTGCTTGGTGCTTTGATGAGGCTTCGTGGAGCTTCGATGAGGTTTTGGTAGGCTTCATAGTTACATAGTAGGTGAGGTTGAAAAAAGACACAAGTCCATCAAGTCCAACCTATGTGTGTGATTATATGTCAGTATTACATTGTATATCTCTGTATGTTGCGGTCGTTCAGGTGCTTATCTAATAGTTTCTTGAAACTATGGATGCCTCCCGCTGAGACCACCGTCTGTGGAAGTGAATTCCACATCCTTGCCGCTCTTACAGTAAAGAACCTTCTACGTAGTTTAAGGTTAAACCTCTTTTATTCTAATTTTAATGAGTGGCCACGAGTCTTATTAAACTCTCTTCTTCGAAAAAGTTTTATCCCTATTGTGGGGTCACCAGTACGGAATTTATAAATTGAAATCATATCCCCTCTCAAGCGTCTCTTTTCCAGAGAGAATAAGTTCAGCGCTCGCAACCTTTCCTCATAACTAATATCCACCAGACCCTTTATTAGCTTTGTTGCCCTTCTTTGTACTCGCTCCATTTCCAGTACATCCCTCCTGAGGACTGGTGACCAGAACTGGACAGCATACTCCAGGTGCGGCCGGACCAGAGTCTTGTAGAGCGGGAGAATTATCATTTTATCTCTGCAGTTGATCCCCCTTTTAATACATGCCAATATTCTGTTTGCTTTGTTAGCAGCAGCTTGGCATTGCATGCCATTGCTGAGCCTATCATCTACTAGGACCCCCAGGTCCTTTTCCATCCTTGATTCCCCCAGAGGTTCTCCCCCCAGTGTATAGATTGCATTCATATTTTTGCCACCCAAATGCATTATTTTACATTTTTCTACATTGAACCTCATTTGCCATGTAGTCGCCCACCTCATTAATTTGTTCAGATCTTTTTGCAAGGTTTCCACATCCTGTGAAGAAGTTATTGGCCTGCTTAGCTTAGTATCGTCCGCAAATACAGAGATTGAACTGTTTACCCCATCCTCCAGGTCGTTTATGAACAAATTAAATAGGATTGGTCCCAGCACAGAACCCTGGGGAACCCCACTTCCCACCCCTGACCATTCCGAGTACTCCCCATTTATCACCACCCTTCAGTGAGGCTTCGAGCGAGCTTTGCTATAGACTTCTATGAAGGCTTTGAATACACTTTGAAGCACCGCTAAAGCTACATGGGGTATAATTTTTGAAGCGAAGCAAAAGCAAGGTGTAGACAGGATTCTAAGCTAACCATTTTATTTAGTGACAGCGTTCAGAGAGCTTTAACAAAGCCCATCCGAAGCCTTGTTTTGAAGCAAGTGTAAACTAGCTGTTAATGTGTGATTAAAGCCGAAGCAAGTGTAAATGAGCCTTAAGACCCCTTTCACACTGTGCCGTCATCGGTAAAGTGGCGCTCTCTCATTGGCCCTCATAAGAGGGCCAATGAGAGCTGCAGGGCTGGAGGTATGCCTCTGTGTAAATCCAGGAAGTGAACAGGCAGCAGCTTCAGCTGCCCACAGTTAAAATTAGTTAGAGCCAAACTCAGTGGAGGGAGATTTCTGCGGCAAGTACAGAAATCACAGTATATATAAAATAATATGTTTAGTGGTTGGAGGGAAGCTTCAGAATGGCAAAGAGGTTTTTATTACAAACATAGGTGTGCACAGCCTATTTCATTAGGGTGTGCACCTTAAAGCTCAAACACATATGTGTGTGAGCATGTGTATATATACTGACGGGGTCAGTAGAGCAGTGGACAGTGTCAGTAGGGCAGGGGTTGGTGTCAGTAGTTTTTATTTTTATCATTTAAAAAAAAAAAAAATTTGTTTAATTTACAAATTTTTTTAGGAGCCCCATTAGGGCGCTTTGGTGAAATATCAGGGGTTTAAATGGGGAATCTGCACTACGCAGGGTGATTAGGGTGCGCCCAGGCACACCTGGCACACCCTGTGCGCACACCTATGATTACAAATTATACGAGCAGACTGCAGTTCCTCTTTAACATTATATTGACACCCGCAGTGCTTCGTAGAGTGCAGTGTGAACCTAGCCTTAGTGTCCCTCCCAGCCAGTGTCTGTTAGCGTCAGATTGCGCACAACACTACAACACTATAACAGTCGCACTATAAGTATACATTACCTGTATACTTATAGTGCGACTGTATACCTGTAATCACACACATAGGTTGGACTTGATGGACTTGTGTCTTTTTTCAACCTCACCTACTATGTAACTATATATGTAACTATGTATATTGTCTCTGTCTAGGCTTTGAATCGGAGGTGCACCCTAAAAAAAAAACATAAAAATGCTCTCAAAAATCTGAAAAAAATTTTTTTTTTACTTACCAGAAACTGCTGTTGCTAGGCAGATTGTGCTAATCTGCCACTTCCTACTCCGCGGTGATCTTCATTCTTCTCCTCCTCGTGTTGTCTTCTGGGGAATGGGATGCGCTGTATTCTGGGAACTGTGTGTGTCCCACAACACAGCGCGCCCCATTCACAAAGCGCCGCGCAACAGGAAACGGGCAGTGAAGCCGCAAGGCTCCACTGCCTGTTTCCCTTAGTTCGAATGGCGGCGCCAGGACCCGATCTGATGGACGGCCGACATTGCGGGCACCCCGGACAGGTAAGTGTGCTTATTAAAAGTCAGCAGCTACAGCGTTTGTAGCTGCTGACTTTTAAAAGAAAACTTTTTCAGCTGGACCTCCTCTTTAAGGCACAAGGGGGACCTTAGGAAAAGTAATACTTGTGCACCCAGAGGACATTTGTTATAGGGTAAAATAGCTTTTTACCAAATTGGTTTGAATGAAATGTACCAATTTGTGTGACAGCTAGGTGAGTAGCCACACAAAACTAAAATATCTGTCTTTAGTTTTGAATCTGCCCTTTAAACAATGCTTTCCGTGAGGAGTGACCCTTTTAATTGTTCATGCTGCCCGAGGGAGTTGCGGACGACGGCATTGATTGGAAAATGCAATATGTATTGCCCTCCTGCACTCTCTCACGATTATATCTCCCTAGAGGAGCGCATCAATTTCTATCCAGAGTCCAGGCTGGAGCTGCCATGCAGTCATGCCCTCCTCTGCAATATACCCGCTACAGAGTCTAGTCAGCAGAGCAGGACCGGAGAGAGACTGGAGAAATATTATACACTGAAAACATTCAGCCAGCGCCACATAAAGCTCATTATGAAACCTCTTTCAAATTGGCTGTGGATGTGTAGGGCGTCAGGTTCACTTAAGCTATGGGCGGCCCTGACCCTTAATTGCCAGAAAGACCTATAACTTGTCATTAGGCGGCTTTGATGTGCAGAATATTGTGTGCTGTCGCCTGTGGGCACTGCCAAAATTCTCTGCATGAAAAATATGGAGGGGGGGCGACCTCACTTTGGGCCCTGGTGTGCAAAAAACAGGGGATCTGTACTCTAAAGAATACAGCATCTCACAAAAGTGAGTACACCCTTCACATTTTTGTAAATGCTTTATTATATTTTCATGTGACAACACTGAAGAAATGACACTTTGCTACAATGTAAAGTAGTGAGTGTACAGCTTGTATAACAGTGTAAATTTGCTGTCCCCTCAAAATAACTCAACACACAGCCATTAATGTCTAAACCGCTGGAAACAAAAGTGAGTACACCCCTAAGTGAAAATGTCCAAATTGGGCCCAAAGTGTCAATATTTTGTGTGGCCACCATTATTTTCCAGCACTGCCTTAACCCACCTGGGCATGGAGTTCACCAGAGCTTCACAAGATGCCACTGGAGTCCTCTTCCACTCCTTCATGACGACATCACAGAGCTGGTGGATGTTAGAGACCTTTCGTTCCTCCACCTTCCGTTTGAGGATGTCCCACAGATGTTCAATAGGGTTTAGGTCTGGAAACATGTTTGGACAGTCCATCACCTTTACCCTCAGCTTCTTTAGCAAGGCAGTGGTCGACTTGGAGGTGTGTTTGGGGTCTTTATCATGTTGGAATACTGGCCTGCGGTCCAGTCTCAAGGGAGGGGATCATGCTGTGCTTCAGTATGTCACAGTACAAGTTGGCATTCATGGTTCCCTCAATGAACTGTAGCTCCCCAGTGCTGGTGCTTCATCAAATTAGGCGACGTCATAATTTTGCAAGCCTGCTGATCTCACAGGTTTGCTAATCTGACAAAATATTATTGCTTTTTAAATTCAACATCTAAACAGACGGAGTTCTAAGTACTGTATTTCACTATATAAACTCACTTTACTGTTAAAAATAAGTGTAAAATGCAAAACTCCGGTGGGTGTAACAAGATGTCTGCTTGCCGCCTGCTCACTGTATCCTTACTGTGGAGGAGTGCAGGGGTGTAGCAAGATGGCGCCGACGAAGCGTCACTTTTTCGTTACAAATTCTCATGGGTCGCCCAATCTGATGAAACACCCGGCAGCACTCATGCAGCCCCAGACCGTGACACTCCCACCACCGTGCTTGCTGCATTAATTCATTTCTTTGGCCAGAAAAAAATGTATTCTGGCCATTGAAATTCGTTACTGCACAATGCTAGCTTGTAGGCGTCTTTAGCAGCGTCAGGCGTTTTTTCTGCCCAAACTCTACTGCTCTTCGATGCACTGGAAGTGGGATTTTTTTTCTTGCCTCTAAAAGCCCCTGCCACTAAATGGCACTAAAAGCCTGTGCAGGAGCATTTAGAGGAAGAAGAATAAAAACATCTGACCCCCCCCCCCCCCCTAGAAGCAGCTGTAAAAATGTCCAGTGAGCATGAGGCCTAAGGCAATCAGAGGGCAGAGGTCCGCTTACAGGGTTACGAAAAAACTGCCTATGCAGGTAAGGTGCACCAATATTGCCCAATGCCCTTGCTATAAGTGTAGGCCATTTACATACCACTTAAAGCCTGGCTGAGAAACTCCCTGAGATGGTGTCATCCTATCATGCCTTGTTACTAAGACACTCCCTGATTGAAGAGCCCTTGCATGTGCCGTCTCTCCCCCATTGCAGTAGCTCCGAGCTCATCGATGCTGAGAGAAGATAATGGAGCACACGTGCGGGGTGGGGGGGTTTGGGGGGGGGGGGTGGATGGTTGAGAGCTCACTCCTGTGATGGTGGGGGTGAGTGAAAATGGCTGAAAGCATTTTAAATATATCCTAGCAACAAGGTGGGATGGGTTGATAACATCTCTGGGAAGTTTTTAGCCAGGCTTCAGGAGGTATGCAAATGCCTACATGTATAGTAAAGGCATTATTCAACTTTAGTCAGAGCTGCACAGTTTATCTGCAGACACCCTTTACCTACATAGGTCATTTCTTAGTAAAGAGGAACTAAACCTTTAATTTCCTGGCCTGTCAACTGTCTGAGATTACAGGTGATCTCTCAGCTCCTAAGTCTATAATGTGTAAAGTCAAACAATTGACAGGCAATCAGATTGCATGTGACCTCTGACCCTTTGATACTTTAGGACGGGTAATCTGCAATATAAGTAGCTCTAAATTGCAACTTTCTTTGATTAATGGTGGTGCCTATGGGAGAAAGCATCGTCATGAAATGTACCTGAATAAATACCTGAATATTGCTTAATTTCAACCTCTTGTAATCCCGTGCAAAGCATTCAGACTGGGAAAGTGATGGGAAAGCCTGGGAGCCAATTGGGTGTCCTGAATTCACATGTACTGTTAAGGAATATGCAGACATGAGGAGAGAGCAGAGGGATGACCTCATCAAACTGTTGCTGCTCCTTTACTGCCCAATGGATAGCAGTGTGTGGATCCAAGTCCAACCCACCTGAACAAACCTGCCAGGAAGCTGTCATCTGTACTGGGCCAAATATCTGGGCAAGGACATTTCTGGCTATGTGTGGCCTAGTAGAGTGATGGCTTCCTGGGGGCTTGTTCCGGTGGGTTTGAACTAGGATCTGAACACGCCTGAACCAAGCTTATCCCACCTGTCCAATCACAGGTTGGGGGGGGGGGGAGGTGACCCGGCTCTGTTGCGTTCTTCGCCCAAGAACTGTAGCTGCTGACTTTAAATAAAAGAACATTCACCTGTCCAGGGATCCATGTGATTCTGATGCAGTACAGGGACCGCACAGAAATAGCTGCAAATTCCGCACTGCATCAGTGTGAACCGGGCCTTAGGGTGAAGTGCTGCTTTAACTGCAGTAGTCATACACTTTGATGCCTGCCTTTACACGCACATGAACTTTAATGGCATCCCAGTCTTAATCCATAGGGTTCAATATTGAGTTGGCCCACCCTTTGCAGCTATAACAGCTTCAACTCTTCTGGGAAGGCTGTCCACAAGGTTTAGGAGTGTGTCTATGGCAATATTTGACCGTTCTTCCAGAAGCATATTTGTTTGGTCAGGCACTGATGTTGTACAAGATGGCCTGGCTCACAGTCTCCACTCTAATTCATCGCAAAGGTGTTCTATCGGGTTGAGGTCAAGCCAAGGTCAAGGTTTAGGAGTATGTCTATGGGATTGTTTGACCATTCTTCCAGTATGTGTAAGGTCAGGCACTGATATTGTACTAAAAGGCCTGGCTCGCAGTCTCCGCTCTAATTCATTCCAAAGGTGTTCTATCGGCCTGTCAAGTTCCTCCACCCCAAACTTACTCATCCATGTATTTATGGACCTTGCTTTGTGCACTGGTCCAAATCATTTGGTGGAGGGGGGATTATGGTGTGGGGATGTTTTTCAGGGGTTGGGCTTGGCCCCTTAGATCCAGTGAAGTGAACTCTTAAGGCGTCAGCATACCAAGACATTTTGGACAATTTCATGCTTCCAACGTTGTGGGAACATTTTGGGGATGGCCCCTTCCTGTTCCAACATGACTGCGCACCAGTGCACAAAGCAAGGTCCATAAAGACATGGATGAGCAAGTTTGGGGTGGAGGAACTTGACTGGCCGATAGAACACCTTTGGAATGAATTAGAGCGGAGACTGCGAGCCAGGCCTTTTAGTCCAATATCAGTGCCTGACTTTACACATGCGTTACTGAAAGAATGGTCAAACATTCCCATAGACACACTCCTAAACCTTGTGGACAGCCTTCCCAGAAGAGTTGAAGCTGTTATAGCTGCAAAGGGTGGACCAACTCAATATTGAACCCTACGGACTAAGACGGGATGCCATTAAAGTTCATGTGCGTGTAAAGGCAGGTGTCTCAATACTTTTGACAATATAGTGTAGGGTAGGGCAGGGCAGGGCAGGGCAGGGCAGCAGGCTGGCTCTGTTGTCTGGCTGTTGTCAGCCCTGAGATGTAAATCTCAGGGCTGGATGGACAGAAATACAAATCCTTTGCAATCAAAGACAAAGCCTACAAGCTGTGCATTTTATGTGTTTTTATTTGCCTTGAGTTCAGCTTTTCCTTGCACCAGCCAGGCAACTGGCATTCTCAGGAGGAGGTCTGCATTGTCAGTTTTTCTCCTGGTCCAGGCTTGTTAGTATTTTCATTGTCCTATTTTTAGAGCTTCCTCCTGACCATGTCCAGAAGAAATGCCTGGCTTGTCACACGGCAGCTCTGAATTCTCTAATCACTTTCCTGTATCTATTTATAAAATGGATAATTACAGTTTGCAGACTGAACCGCTCTCACTTCTCGCACTTTTTTTTTTTTTTTCCTCCATCATCATTCTGTTTTCTTTATAATCCTCTCGGATTGTTATTTGTACAAAGCCTCGAATCACAGAGAAGTAATTGGCCAATAATTTATGATGAGTGTACACAAATGTAACATTAACCATCCAAACAGGTTCTGCTCAGACAGGAAGCCGGTAGATGCTTAGGACATTGTCCCGCATCAGCAAAGGATTTTGGGTAATGGCATGGTGCCAGCAGGGTTTAGAGTCTGACTCTTTGTTTGGTGTGAGAAATTTAAAGGGCCAGCAAAGTAAAGACATAATTTAAAGGGCCAGTCCACAGGAAAATTATATTATAGTTTTTTTGGTAGATTCCACAGCAGCCATTCTCAACCAGGGTTCCATGGAATTCTAGGGTTCCTCCAGAAGTTGCTTGGTGGTTTTCTTGAGCCGTGGTTGACTTCTCATCCCGTGGTGACTATATTCCAGGCAAAATGCCACTTGGCAGGGCCAGCAACAACACCAGTGATCTTTTTAACCACTTCAATACCAGGCACTTTTAAACCTAATACACACGAGATTATCGGACAAATGATCGTCTGGTTTTTTTTTTGGATGCTAGTCTCCATATCAAAAACGAATCGGTTACTAAAATACGAAAATTCTCATACGACAGAAGAAAAATTCAGAAGTCATGTATTGTATTTTCGGATGAAAACTATTGATTATAGGAAAATTGTACGATGTGGTATTGTACAAAAAAGATTTTTGTGTTTGTCCCTTTGGAAAATTTCAGAGGATAGCTGTGTACTAACGATCAGATTATGATACGATTGCTTTGAAAGCAGTTTTTTTTGTACGATATTCTGATCGTGTGTACGGTCCTTTACCCCCTTTCTGCCCAAGCCAATTTTCAGCTTTTAGCGCTGTAGCACTTTGACAATTGCGCAGCCATGCAACACTTGTATCCAAACTAAATTGTTAACGTTTTGTTCACACAAATAGAGCTTTCTTTTGGTGGTATTTAATCACCACTGGGTTTAATTTTTGCTGAATAAACAAAAAAGACAGAATTAAAAAAAAAAATGCATTTCTTTTTGTTTCTGTTATAAAATTTTGCAAATAAATAATTGTTCTTCAAAAATGTAGGCCAAAATGTTTTCTGCTACAATTCATTGGTGAAAATAACCCAAATCGCTGTATATTATTTAGTCTGTAGGAAAGTTACAGATTCCTTAAACTTTTGTGTGTGTGTGTGTGTGTATATGTATGTGTATATGTATATGTATATATGTATATGTATATATATATATATATATATATATATATATATATATATATATATATTCTCTGAAAATTGATCAATCCTGATGTACTGACGGTCTATCTAATTGCTTGAGGCCCCAAAATGTGAGGACCGCACAGATAACCCCCCAAATGACCCCTTTTTGGAAAGTAGACAATCTGAGGTATTTAGTAAGAGGCATGGCAAGTTTTTTTCAAGTTGTCATTTTTTATCATCATTTTTTGGAAAATTAAGAAATAAAATGTGCTAAATTTTTTTACATACTGTCACCAGTATTTTCTTTTTACAATTTTGTTTTTTTAACACACTCTGACCAGAGCAATATAATGTTAAAGTAGTAACATTCTACTACTCTAGGGGAGTGATCGGGTTTTTTTTTTTTTTAATTGCTTATAGCCGTGAATTTAATTGCTATAAGCGTTTTTACTGAATAAAACTGATTTTTGTTTGTTTTGTTAGCGGTGATTAGCCAGAGCTAATCACATGGTACAGAGATGGGCTGTGATTGGTCCTGTCTGTACCATGTGATCACTGTGACCAGTCACAGCTAGCAACACAAGTGTACACAATGGATTGCATGAAAGGAAGCCATCAATTGTTTACAACCGTCATGTGACCTGCTGTGATTCGTCATGATGGTCACATGGTAACGGCAATGAGCTGGTACACTGATCGCTCATCAGCTGTGTCTTATGGAAACAGCTGGTGACAGATCATGCCACTGCGCGGCCCCTTCTGAGAGGACGTCTTATGACGTCCATGCAGAAGAAACTGCAACTTGACCATCAATCTGCCTTAGGCCGGGAGGCAAGATGTTCCTTCTCTGAAGGGTGGAATTGTGACCACCAATGTAAGGGACGTTTTTGCTTATTGAACCCCAGTGATTTGCTTTTAGCAGGGTTTCTTAAGACCTGAATTTTATTTCAAAGATTCCTCTGGGGGAAAAAGGTTGAGAGAGGCTGTTCTAGAGATATAGAGAGACCCTGTTATAACCTTTCTTAATCCAAGACAATATCTGTAAGGAAGAAGGTACACTTATCTTTCCTTCCTGCTTCCCATGTTGTTTTGTTGCAGAAAAATGGTCCCCCAGCGTGTCCACCTGGAAACCAATACTCCCGGGAATGTCGGTATCCTTGGTCTCCATTCACTCTCACTGGTTCCCCCCTCTAACCTCATGTCACTACATTGACATCATTCTACATTGACAGGAGTCAGTAGGTGGAACCAGTAAGTGCTGTTGGGGACCACAGAGATCAATACTCCCAGAAGTGTCGGTTTCCCAGCGGATGTCACTGAACAGCACAGGTGACTGGGAAGGTAAGTGTTATAACATGATAGGGTCTCTAAACCACTTAATAGTTTCTTATATCGCTTGGGGACTGTAATGTTGGCATATATGGTATGTATCCTCTTGTTGTATACCAGATCTGCACAATGGCTGTGGCTATTATGAGGAGCTTCCTCTCACCCTGCTGGAATGGTTTTACCCTATTTTATATGGAGAAGGTAGCATGAGGAGCAAGACCACACACCGCTCCCAGGTGGACAGGAACAGAGCTGACCATTATGGCAGGGAGATCTCACCGTTGGACCATCCAAGACGATGAATCCAGGAGATGACTTTTCCCTCCAGGGTCCACCCAAAAAAAAAAAATATTGTGTTTGCATGTACTAATCCTTTATATTTGATCCATAAGCAAGCATATTATTCTGGTTTTCTTTTTTTCCTACTAAGTGAATGAGTTATCTATTTTTTTTGTATAGTCAAGGCTAATGAAATCTGTGACAGCAGAAATATGGGGGTTGCCATTGCTACCTTTTTAAAAGTGCTGTTTTGGGGGCTGCCATCTTGATGGGGCTTGTAAGGCATGCACTGGAATGAACATTGGTTACATCTTATGGATTTATAATGTTTTGTGACCCTTTTTTGTTTTGCAGTGCTGCTAAGGGAAGAGGTATCACAACTGCAGGATGAGGTCCACTTGCTTCGCCAAATGAAGGAAATGCTAGCAAAAGACCTGGAAGAGTCCCATGACAGTCGGTCGGCGGAAGTTTTGTCTGTTACGGAGCTGAAGGTGCAACTGGTGCAGAAAGAGCAAGAGTTGGCCAGGGCAAAGGAGGCATTACAAGGTAAATTATCCTATGGGCTCCTCAGGGAAAATTATTTGAATTATTTCACAACAAAGAAAAGGGGCAGTGCTCCAATGGCAGCACTATTTATGATAGGGAACCTCTACTATTAATCCCGGGTGGACGAAACGTGTTAGAGGTCTGAAGGATGCAGTGTTTGCTGTTCATCAATAGAGCTGTCTAGCTTTGATGTCATTGGACTACATTACCTTTTCTTTGTTGTGTATTGTATGGAGTGTGGATGGGCTCCTTGGGCTTTGCCACCCGGATGCCTGCGGGGTTGGAGAGCAGTTGGGCAGTCTGATGCAGTGAGGCTTTCAGTTGTTGTTTAAATCATTTACCACATTCCCTAAATTTTTCTACATGCATCTACACCAAAAGTTCATCCTGTTGAACCATCAAATTTTATCCAGCCTTCATGAAGTCATTTCCAACTGGAAAGAAGTTAAAGCGACTGTTAGATAAAAAGCACCATCTTTAATAAAAAGGGTTAATACAGCCGTGGACAAAAGTTTTGAGAATGACACAAACATTGATTTTCACAAAGTCTGCTGCTTCAGTGTTTTTAGATCTTTTTGACAGATGTTACTATGGTATACTGAAGTATAATTACAAGCATTTCATAAGTGTCAAAGACTTTTATTGAAAACTACATTTAGTTTCTGCAAAGAGTCGATATGTGCCGTGTTGACCCTTCTCTTTCAAGACCTCTGCAATTCACCCTGGCATGCTGTAAATCAACTTCTGGGCCACATCCTGACCTGATGGCAGCCCATTCTTGCATAATCAATGCTTGGAGTTTCTTAGAATTTGTGGGGGGGGGGGGTTTTGTTCACCCGCCTCTTGAGGATTGACCACAAGTTCTCAATGGGATTAGGATCTGCGGAATTTCCTGGCCATGGACCCAAAATGTTGATGTTTTGTTCCCCAAGCAACTTGGTTATCACTTTTGCCTTATGGGAAGGTGCTCCATCATGCTGGAAAAGGCATTGTTCATCACCAAACTGTTCTTGGATGGCCGGGGGGCAGTTGCTCTCGGAGGATGTTTTTGTACCATTCTTTATCCATGGCTGGGTTCTTAAGCAAAATTGTGAGAGAAGCAACCCCACACATGAATGGTCTCAGGATGCTTTACTGTTGGCATGACACAGGACTGATGGTAACGCTCAACTTTTCTTCTCTGGACAAGGTTTTTTCCAGATGCCCCAAACAATTGGAAAGATGATTCATCAGAGAAAATGACTTTACCCCAGTCCTCAGTAGTCCAATCCCTGTACCTTTTGCAGAATATCAGTCTATCCCTGATGTTTTTCCTGGAGAGAAGTGGCTTCTTTGCTGCCCTTCTTGACGCCAGGCCCTCCTCCAAAAGTCTTCTCCTCACTGTGCGTGCCGATGTACTCACATCTGTCTGCTGCCATTCCTGAGCAAGCTCTGCACTGGTGGTGCCCCGATCCCGCAGCTGAATCAACCGTAGGAGATGGTCCTGGTGCTTGCTGGACTTTCTTGGGCGCCCTGAAGCCTTCTTCACAAATGCAGTGGAAATGTTTTTTTATGGGATTAGGTTCATTTTCATTGCAGAGAAAAAATTCATCTGATCACTTTTCATACCATTCTGTGTATATGCAAATTGCCATCATGAACACTGAAGCAGCAGATTTTGTGGATATTAATATTTGTCATTCTCAAAACTTTTGGCTATGGCTGTACTATGGCCTGTGTCAACAACCTACACTCTTTTGTAGAGTAATGGTGGCCAAAATAAATCTGCAGCATCTGGCACACTTATGGGTTTGCTAGCTGCATGGTTCCCTGCTGTGCTCTGTGGTTCCATCAGCTGGACCTTACATCACTACTGTGTCCTGAAGTGACTGTCCGCTGGAACCGCAGTGATTTAAGGGGTATGCTGAGGATTTTTAAGTCACTGTAACTCTGCAATGGTGCAAAGATCAGAAGTGTGGGTGCCAGGACAGGTAAGGATTAAACCTTATCAAGCTGAGCTTGAGGCAGTTGTATAAAAAAAAAATGCAACTAGGTTTTCAAGGCTACATATTTAAAGTTATGTTTTTAAATGCATGCAGTATAGGTACCTGAATTTGACTTGGTATTGATTGAGGTCCCTGTACAGCAGGCCTCAGACTGGAGGAAGGAGAAACAGAACAAGTTGCCAATCAGTTGTGCTGCAGTTCAAAGGGACAGTTTGATAGGAGAGAGCAGAATGTCAGACAGATGAGCTTACTATTCTGCTTCTACTACTTTCATTTAGTGGGGAAGGGACCAGACCTGTTGGTGTTGCTTAACTCTGGCAGATAAAAATCAGGTCTCCTGCTCAGCCAGACAGGACTATGCTGTGTAAAAGGTTGGCAGGTTAAACAGCTCTTCTATCGGTACAATATTTCATGTGTGCATTTAGTGGTTTGCCCAGAGTTCAGCTTTAGTCTTCAGTTTTAAGACCCCACGTACAGCTTGGACCTAGGACCCAAATGGCTCTAAAGCAGGGATGTCAAGCTCCATTTCATCGCGGGCCGCATCAGCATTATGGTTGCCCTCAAAGGCCTGGTTGTATCTCTGTCCAGAGCACTCCATTTCCCCTTACAGCGGATGAGCCCCCTTACCATTAGAAGTCAAGTCTCCCACCATCCCATACATCACAGTGCACCCTGCTTACCTTGTGCTGCTTGCTGGGAAGAAGCAGGGGGCAGAGCTGGTAAGCAGAAAGTGCAGGGTCTGAAGGAGGACCAGAGGAGGGCTGAAGTCGGTTGCCAGAGTCTGCTGAATGCGGAGACGAGGGGGTGCTGTGGCTGTAAGGAAAAGTGCAGGATCTGTAGGAGGAGTTCAGTCCTCTCTGCTGCCGACTGCTGAGACAAGGTGGGGGTGGAGAAAAGGAGGGTGCCACAGCCTGCAGGAGGGATGCAAGGGCCACATGAGATTTGGCCTGTGGGCCTTGTGTTTGACATATGTGCTCTAGGGCAGTGGTCATCAACCCTGTCCTCAGGGCCCACTAACAGGACAGGTTTGCAAGATAACTGAAATGCATGTGACATAATTTGCTGCTCAGTGGTTGCAGTATTCTAGTCAGCATCTCCCCAAGGTAATACATAAAACCTGGCCTGAGGACAGTGTTGATGACCACTGCTCTAGGGGGTTTGATTTGAAGAATAGCTCATACTTGCTCTTCAGCACTATTGTTACTTTGTTGTATTTTTTTTTTTTTTTACCCCCACTGATATGTATTTTAAATGCATCTTTTAACGCTCTCTTAATGATCAGAAGTACATAAAATAATAAGGTTCTAGTTTGTTGGACAAAATATGTACAATCTCCACTGGTGCTAAGGGGTAACACTTCTGTCCCACACTAACCATTTACAGCGCACAAGCAACTGGTGCTTTTTTGGGTTACCAGGGCACAGTCCCAGACTGAGGAATGTATTGAAAGATGTTTAACCCTTTCCAGCCTGCCCTCTTAAAAAGTTCCAAGTGCCAGGGGAGAAATTGGCCTATGACACTGTCACATGGCATGAAGAGCCAGTCCCACTGGCCAGGACTTTTTTAATCTCAGAGAATAGGTGCCGGAACTACCCTTTTCAGAGTTGCCCCTTGTCCGAACCCCTACCCGCCTCTGAGCATCGTTCCTTGGTTCCACCCCCTACCCACCTCTGAGCATCGTTCCTTGGTTCCACCCCCTACCCGCCTCTGAGCATCGTTCCTTGGTTCCACCCTCTACCCGCCTCTGAGCATCGTTTCTTGGTTCCACCCCCTACCCGCCTCTGAGCATCGTTTCTTGGTTCCACCCCCTACCCGCCTCTGAGCATCGTTCCTTGGTTCCACCCTTTACCCACCTCTGAGCATCGTTCCTTGGTTCCACCCCCTACCCACCTCCTAGTATTGTCCGTTTCAGAGAGTACAGAAATTTTGTGGAACTAAGTAATTTTATATGCAATTTGTTAATAACAACAAAAGAAGTAAAATAGATCCCCTTCATCCAGCACAAGATACCACCCCAGCAACAATAGATTCACCCAGCAATAATGGACCACATGCAACAAAATGCCCTCCCCCCCCCCAATAAAAATAGACCCCGGCAGTAAGAACAGAATCCAGCAGTCAGCGACAATAGACCCCTCTCTCAACAGTTCATCCCTTCCCAACATCTGGCCCTCCATCAATATAAGACCCATCCCCAGCAACAATAGACCCCCCCCCCCCGCCGCAAAAATAGATCCCCTCCAGCATTAATAGACCCTGCAGCACACCCCAGCACCCTTACCCATTACATACATACATTTCAGTGCTGGAGGTGCCAGGTTCCCCCACGTTCTGCTAAAAAAAAAAAAAAAAAAAAGCCCTGCTGCTGGCTACCGATCATTAGTGGGGACCAAGAACGGTCTTTCACAGCTCAATCTCTGTGCTGGGAGCACACAGTCAGCTTGCTCTCAGCACAGAAATATTGCCCGTCCAGCAATGCATATGTGCAACACGTGGGAATTAATGCCCGCCTTTTTGTTGCCAGACGTGTGCAAAGGGGTTTAAGTGGAACAACAGGAAAAACATTTTTGCCTTGTATTTTCCTCACAGAATACAAGATGGACAAAAGAAGATCTGGTTATTTGCCCTCCCCCTTTTCCCCTTGTCCATTCACAGAATGCCTTGTATGCTGTGAAAAGAACACAGGGCTTTCTTTTTAATAGATTTGGGGGGGGGGGGGGGGGTTAAATGCTGTAACCCTTTACTGTATGAGATTGCCAGAACTGTCAGTTACAGCAAACAAATAAACAACAAAAAAATAACAAACGTTATACTTGCTTCCTCTGTGCAGTGGATCCTCCTCTTCTCGGGTCTCTCTTCAACACTCCTGGCCCCTCCCTCCTGTTGAGTGCCCCCACAGCAAGCAGCTTGCTATGGGGGCACCCGAGCCGAGTCACAGCTCCCTGTGTCCAGTCAGACACGGAGACACGGTCCGCCCCCCTTTCTCTCCCCATTGGCTGACTGAGCTTGACAGCAGCGGGAGCCAATGGCGCGACGCTGCTGTCTCAGCCAATTAGGAGGGGACTCCCGGGCAACCGAGACACTCCTGCAACATCGCTGGATCTAGATGAAGCTCAGGTTAGTATTAGGGAGGCTGCTACACACAAGGTTTTTTTAATCGTATTGCATCGAATGCATTAAGATAAGAAAAAAACCTTCTTTCTTTACAATTGCATTAAGATTTATACAGTGACCAGTGGGTAGCCGGGAATAGGATAATGCACCTTTAGAAGTACATTATTTCAACTGTGCCTATTGCAGAAAAAAAAATTTTTTTCCTGGAGTTCCACTTAAAAATGCAAACCAGCCTGCCTGCTCAATAGCATATCCAACATTAAGAAGCTGTTTGCAAACTTTGTGTTTCCACAATAGAATTCCCTGTTTTTTTAACGTTATTATTTGGCCAGGTGACGGCTGTTACTTTTTTAATTGCGCAGCATATACGGCGCTTTCGAAGCTCTTCTGTAGTTTAGCAGCAGTTGGAGATTCACCAGCTGCCTGCAATTACTTAATTCTCATGTCTGTCATTTGCACATTTATGGTATTAGAACAGCCATTTTAAAATCATAAGTCATAATCCGACTGCCCGTGTAGGGATCATGTGACTCTTCACCGCCGCGTGAACTGGCTTTCCCGTGAGCCTCGGCAACGCTTGGTTGCTGTGTAAATTCCGGGTTCCCACTGCTGCGTAGCACTTTGCATGCAGAGTATAAGCTGGATCTATTGTAGAGGCACACTGTGAACAGGTGCACAGGATGTGCAATGAATACCCGGGAGGCAGCTGTTGAATCGTCGCTCGGAACAATAGTGTCACACACTCGGGAGGTAGCCTTCATTACTGATGCACTTCATGATATTGGAATATGTGCAACTTCCAGGTTGATTTTGCTAATGATGCAGTGTTCTGTCTGATCCCACCCCAATTTTAGTACAGTTATAGAACACCTCTCTTATGCTGTATGATCAGTTACAAGGGACAGTAATGAGAGGTTTTGGAATTTTTTTTTTTTTTTTTATCCCCCAAATTTAGTCTTTGTGGAAGACCAGTGGCTGATCTAGTCTGGTCTGTGATCTTGATGTTACTGAGGAACTAGAATTTGCAACAGAACTTGTCAACCACTGTATGACTACAATGTCACACAAGGACTACTGCCCTCTCAGTTGCACTCTTTTGATTGAATGCAAGTAATTTCTACGTGCACCAAAAATATTGTTGTGTGGCCTCAGATTCACGTTTCTAAAAAACGCATTTCAATCTTCTATAGCCTATTCAGGTGCAGGACATGGGGTGGGCAGGAGGGGAAGATGCCCAGGGCGCAGCAATAGAAGGTGGGCGCCCCCCTGGCTGCATGTAAGCTCCAGATCAGTGGCTAACACTCTGGCTAACACTCTGTGGTTCAACATGCCCACTCTGCACCCTATCCACCCACAGAGGACACAAAACCACACTGTGTATGAGCTACGGTCTTCTACCTTTTCTATGGCATGCAGGGGAGTGGTTCTCAACTTGTGCCCTAAGGACCTACTAACAGGCCGGGTTTGCAAGATAACTGAAATACATCACAGGTAATATTTGCTGCTCAGTGATTGCAGTATTCTAGTCTGCATCTCCCCAAGGTAATACCTATCTGGCCTGTTAGTGGGTCCTGAGGACAGGAGTTGAGAGCCACTGAATTAGGGGCAGGGGAGGGGGAGCAGTTCCACATCCCCTGTCCCAATACTTGGCCAATTCCTACTAAAAGTTGGGGTAGGAACATGCAAACCTTGTTAAAATAGACTGCAACATATATGCAGTCATGTTGGAACAGGAAGAGGCCATCCCCAAACTGTTTCCACAAAGTTGGGAGCATGAACTTGTCCAAAATGTCTTGGTATGCTGATGCCTTAAGAGTTCCCTTCAATGGAACGAAGGAGCCAAGCCCAACCCCTGAACCCCCCCCCCATCACATGATCTGGCCAGTGCACAAAGAATGGTCCATAAAGACATGGATGAGCTAGTCTGGGGTGGAGGAACTTGACTGGCCTGCACAGAGTCCTGACCTCAACCCGATAGAACATCTTTGGGATGAATTAAAGTGGAGACACTGAGCCGGGCATTCTCGTCCACATCAGTGTCTGACCTCACAAATGCGCTTGTGGAAGAATGGTCAAACATTCCCATAGACACACTCCTAAACCTTGTGGACAGCCTTCCCAGAAGAGTTGAAGCTGTTATAGCTGAAAAGGGTGGGCCAACTCAATATTGAACCCTACGGACTAAGACTAGGACGCCATTAAAGTTTATGTGTGTGTAAAGGCAGGCGTCCTAATACTTTTGGTAATATAGTGTATGTGTAAGGCTAAAGCTACACAGGTTGTTTTAAACTGAGCAAATAAAGAAAAGTCAATACATCTTCCCATTACATGCACATTTCCCCATATTTTGTTCCCAGAAAAAACTTCTACAAATACAGAAAATCACCTGTTCTGCCGGAAATCCGGTGTGCTCCTAACTTCCTGTTTGAGCCGACAATACAAAGCCTCTGCTGCACTTAAATAGCAAAATGTTTTGTTAGCCCTGCCTGCTAGACTACAGAACGACGCCCATGTCCCATTCTAGGTGTATACATTGATTTATTTCCATGCAGAACAGTGCTGCTGCCTTGCTTTCCCGGGACTGCCCACACACTGCAAATAGAGAAAGGGCTCTTGGGAGATGTAGTTTGGGGGGATGTGCCTACATCAATTGGATCTGAGCTCCCAGCATCTGCTGCTTTAAGAATTCTACAAGCTTGGTGCTGTTACAGGGAGCATTAAAAGTTTAGAAAAAAGAAAGAAGAAAGTGAATACTGCTGGAATATGCGCCCCAACCTCTCTGGTACCAGGGACTGGCTGCTTGGAAGAGAACCCCTTAATGGAAAAAGGGGGGGGGGTGGTAGTTTATTTCTGTGGTGGTTGAAGCCTATTGTGGGGGGAGAGCAAACCTCCCAAGTTTTTGAGATAGGAATGAGGGGCACCTATTATCAAAAGTATGTTGACAGAGGACACACCCCCTGCCACACCCCTTAAAGGACAATTCTACAAAAAAAATTTGTTAAACCCACAAGAGCTTTATTTACCACTACTATTCATTTATACTGGCTTTTGAAATGTTATAAATGCAGCCATTTAAAACTTTTAGCACTTGGGAACACTTTTTTGAAGGGTAAAAAGTGCATTTTACATACAACTCTATAGATCAGACCGAAATGAGGGACAAATGATGAAAGGGGGGACAGAGGGACTTTGTTTCAAATCAGGGACAGCCCCTCTAAATCAGGGAGAGTTGGGAGCTTTGGGAGAGGGAAGGGAGTAGTGGTGCTAGAAAAAGGGGGAGCGGGCGACCTCTGGTCGTTGAAAGGGGGCAGTGCAAGTTGTGCCAGTTTGCTCTGTCTGCCGCCCTGCTCCCAGCAGACCTCGGAGAGTAACCCCCTGCTCCCAGCAGACCTCGGAGAGTAACCCCCTGCTCCCAGCAGACCTCGGAGAGTAACCCCCTGCTCCCAGCAGACCTCGGAGAGTAACCCCCTGCTCCCAGCAGACTGCGGCCCAGGCTTACAGGCTTACAATCACTTTAAAGGTAGTGGCAATCGCTGTAGTAGCGCCAACTTCTTCATTAATTCTTGGTTTCCATGGCGATGCATCAAGTGTGACACATGCATTCTTTCATTGTGCCAAGCTGGACCAATGTAGGTATGCTATACAGATCATATCTGAGTGGAGTTCCACCCAAAAAAAAAAAAAAAAAAGGCATTACTCTGCATGAAATAATATATAAAAAAAAATTTGGACATTTTTTTTTTTAAACTCGCCTCTTAATGCCTGTTGCTATGTGGTCCCTCAATCTTCCTCCTTCCTCACCGTGGCACTTCCCTCAGCGCCTCCGCTCGCTACTGCTCCCGGGGGATGTGCGTCATTTCCCAGGAGTCAGTGGGAAACTCCGAGGGCTTCGTTGCCATCACAATGGGGCGGGCACTTCCGACGCCGACGCCCATTGTGATGGCAACCTGATTAGTTGACGGTATCCTGTCGAGAAATGCCCCCTGTAGAATAATGGCCGCACGGTACTATGCGCAGTACAGTGGAATCCAATGTTCGGCGGCTTTTAGCGGCTCCATACCACGCAAGCGCTGCACATACTCAGTACAGGGCGGGCATTATTCGACAGGGGGCATTTCTCACCAGAACGGCGCTACGAAAATGACACAATGCGCATGTGCGACATCGGGGAGAGAACGGGTACCGTATCCCGGAACAGGATGCTTGTAGGCTTCACATACCCACAAGCAAAATGAAAACGGCCAGAACACCGTGATCAAAGTTCTTTAAACTGATGAAACCGGACATCGGGGGAGAAATGTAACAGAAGACGTGAGTTTTATAATGCCTTTTCAAATGCTTGTGAAAGGTTTAAAAAATATATATATATAGATTGTAGTTGGAACTCCGCTTTAAGCTTTAACCACTTGCGGGTAGTCACCTTTGGCTAGAGCCACAGATTTTAGCAACTCGCTCCTGCTACTAAAATTGTTAGCAACTAATCTTTAGAATTGGCATATGATCAAAAAAACGATCACATGGCTTTCAATGGAGCAAGCTACACATGTAGCATGTAACAGCATTTTGTAGTGATCATTTACCACCTACTACAAGGTACTTGTGAAGCCTGCTCCATAGAGACAGATATTTTTTTTTATTTTTTATTTTTTTTTGATCGTTTGCTGCTCTCTGTGATTCTGGTAGCATGATTGACCTACTGAATATCTCCCATGTAGGCCTGTGTGAATGAAGTAACATCCAGCTAATGGTTAAATCTCTCAATAGCAAAATATTAAAATTACTGGTGTAGCTCAGCCCTTAACTGTTTTCCCCAGTGTGATCTGCGGTGTTAAAAATAGACGTTCTTTAGGGATTTTGCTCTACAACAACTCGATAACATGGCATAGTCAGATGGCCGCACATTAATCCTTTAAAGCTGAATTCCAGGCAGGTGATAAAAAATAAAATAAAACGATGAACGTTGTGTATTAGGGATGGATTTTTAAATGCAACTAATGTAAATTCGACTTTATCTCAACCTGAAAAGCACAACACAAGCACTTGACTGGAAAAGCAATGGGCTGCATTTAGGGCACACACGGCCCGGGACAAGGGGTGGGCAAGAGGGGAAGCCGCCCAGGGCGTAGTGGTAGAGAGGGTGTGCCCCCTTACTGCACGCTCCAGATCTGCTGTCACACTGTGACGGCTGACAAAAAAAATTACACCGGCTAGAAAGCAAGTGATTGGCCACTGTCAGCCATGGGCAGCCAGAGCAAAGGGGGCAGAGAATGGGTGCGGGGCAGTACACCCATTCTACGTCATACGTTAGCAGTATGTGAGGGGGCAGATTTCTGCATTCTTGCCCTGGGCGCTGGATGAACCTGTCCCGGTACTGAGGGCCAGTTATGTGTTTTGCATGCACATGTGCTGTTGAGGAACATGCTGACAGCAGGGGAGAGCACAAGGATCACATCAGTCTGTTGCTGCTCTTTTACTGTCCAGTTATGGGATGGGGTGGAGAGGTGATCTAGCTTTGTTGGTTAAAGGGATTGTAAAGTCTTGTTTTTTTTTTTTTTGTTTTTTTTTAGGTAAAAAATAACAAACATGTTATACTTACCTGTGCTGTGCAGTGGATTTGCCCAGAGCAGCCCAGATCCTCCTCTTCTCGGGTCCCTCTATTCTTTGCTCCTGGCCCCTCCCTCCTTTTGAGTGCCCCCACAGCAGGCAGCTTGCTATGGTTGCACCCGAGCCGAGCAGCAGCTCCCTGTATCCATTCAGGCACGGAGCCATGGCCTGGCCTCACCCTGCCCCCTTTCTCTCCTCATTGGCTCACTGACTTTGATTGCCAGCAGCAGGAGCCTATGGCACCACGCTGCTGTCTCAGCCAATGGGGGGGGGGGGGTACCAGCACTCGTGTATTAGGGGGGGCTGAGGGGGGCTTAGAATGCATTAAGATAAAAGAAATCTTCTGCCTTTACAACCAGGTAACGCAGGTCACACGGCTGGCTGCGTTAAGTAGGACTATGTAAAGTCCACAGGTAAAATCGTTCCCATGTGTATTTAAATGTGTGTTTAGTGGTTTGGATGGAGTTCAGCTTTACGCTTTCCATTTCACCTCACCCATAAGTGCAATATTGGATTAAGATCTTCTGACCACCATCCAAAATAGAGATCTGCCAGAGCAGGCAATTTTTGTGCAGGGTTAAGGGGTGCGCTACGTACAGAGTGCAGGATTAAGGGCTGCAGGGGTGCACTACGTACAAGCTGCAGGGTTTAGGCGTGCGCTGCGTGCAGGGATTAGGGGTGTGCTGCCTACAGGGTGCAGGGATTAGGGGTGTGCTGCCTACAGGGTGCAGGGATTAGGGGTGTCCTGCCTACAGGGTGCAGGGAGTAGGGGTGCGCTGCCTACAGGGTGCAGGGAGTAGGGGTGCGCTGCCTACAGGGGGCAGGGATTAGGGGTGCGCTGCCTACAGGGGGCAGGGATTAGGGGTGCGCTGCCTACAGGGGGCAGGGATTAGGGGTGCGCTGCCTACAGGGGGCAGGGATTAGGGGTGCGCTGCCTACAGGGGGCAGGGATTAGGGGTGCGCTGCCTGCAGGGATTAGGGGTGCGCTGCGTGCAGGGATTAGGGGTGCGCTGCGTACAGGGTGCAGGGATTAGGGGTGCGCTGCGTACAGGGTGCAGGGATTAGGGGTGTGCTGCCTGCAGGGATTAGGGGTGCGCTGCGTACAGGGTGCAGGGATTAGGGGTGCGCTGCGTACAGGGATTAGGGGTGCGCTGCATACAGGGTGCAGGGATTAGGGGTGCGCTGCGTACAGGGTGCAGGGATTAGGGGTGCGCTGCGTACAGGGTGCAGGGATTAGGGGTGCGCAATCCCAGCCCATCACCCCCGACAAAGCCTTGCATATCTCTCTCCTACCTGGCCCTGCTCTAGTACCTCCCTCTGTAGGCGGCTCTGCCTTGCCTTACAAGAGAGATCATCCTTTCTCTGGAGATCTGTCCCCACCATGCTCTGGCGTGAGTGTGTGCAGGGATCTGTTGCCTCCGGGAGCCGCTGAGAGGCAAGCTGTCCCTTGTAAACACAGAAGGCAAGTGACAGCAGAGGGTTAGCGTTGGAGGTGGCGGAATGGAGTTCCATTCTCCATGGTCAGGAATGACACTGTGCCTGGACTGACGCTGGTGACATCAGCAGAGAGCTGATAACAAAACTAATTGCACTCTTGTGATTCACAGAAGTACAGCCAAACAAGCTTTGGCTATACTTCTCCTTTTTAAGGCTCAGTTTTATTTATTTATTTTTCCAAAGTATGATTGGTTAGTTAAAGAGTTTGCACAGCAGTGGCTACTTGCATTCTGGCTACCACTGTCTAATTTGGCTAATCCATCTGATAAGGAATGAGTCACTGCTGATGGGTCATTTACCTCTTTGTGCAAATTGAAGCTTAAAGCGGGGTTCCACCCAAATTTTGAACATTATCTCTATGCATTCTCTTCCTTGCCTAGATGCTGACATGCTGTGTAAAAAAATTTAAATCGCCGTAATTACCTTTTTTTTTCTAATCTTCTTAGCACTTCCTGGTTTTCCTCCCATGGGAGTAGGCATGTTTTTAGCCTCTCCCAGACCTCCCACAGTCCCCTGGGAGCTAGTCTCAGGCTTCCCAGCATGCATTGTGCAACAGCGTCATCACAACATCTCAGTGAATGCTGGGAGCACAGCATTCACTGCATCCAGGAAATACATGCTTGTGGGCTTCAAATGCCCACAATGAAGATGGAAACCGCCTTCAGTGAATTTTTTTAAGTTATTCTTTACAATGAAATCAGACACAGGCGGATATATTACACAGAACATGTGAGTAAATAATCATGAGAAGAAAAGTTTGTGAATGAACTCCAAAAAAAAAAAAAAAACAATAGACAGGTGGACCCCCGCTTTAAGCTACAGGAGTCTGTAAACAAAAGTGTTTTTCAACAGTTTGCAATTCAATATACCCATTTTAAATAGAACATGCACTTGCTGGCTCAAAAAGAAAATGCAATATTTTGATATGTATATTTTCATATTTCCTGGATAAAATAAAAAAATATATAATTTTTATTTTAGCTTAAAAAAAATTTATATATATATATCTTTTTTTTTTTTCTTTTTAGCTACAATAACAACTAAAACACATTCTCTGTAAGGGGCTTTTTAGTAAAGTATATACCAGGGAGAGGCATCTACAAAATAGGGCTGTCACATGTGAGCTCCCAGACCATGTATATTTCAGGGCTGCTCGTCCCTGAAGGTCTGGCAGTACAAAGTAATAGAGCTGATGCAGCTGTGCGAAGTAAAAAAGCGGGGAAGAGAAAGTGCTGCTTTCATTGCATTGAACAAGACAGCTGAGAGGAATCTGAATTACCGCACAGTGTCTGGAAAGAATTGCATTGAGCTGATTTCTTCCTGACTTTGAAAATATATTGTAGATCCAGTTTGGATATATCCAGCGAGGATGAAAACCACCAATACAATTACATAATGACATGTTTGTTTTTGTTTTTTTTTTACATTTTTTTTTTTGGTTAGCTGTAGCACTATCCGTGTTCCCAAAGTATTGTCCATGAGGATATTTGCAGGATGGATAAAAGAACTCATATTTACAGCTGGCCATACCTTGTACAAATGTTCACTGATTCCCGATGAACCAGAAAAAATTCTCTCCTCCCGCCCAACATTCCTCTATTAAAAAATTGAGGGAGCCATTAGAAAATTGCCAAATGAAAGCAGTTGCAGCCAGTAGATGTAGATGCAGGTATATTTCATAGCATAGGCTAGGCTCAACAGTTTATAGTTCCTTTACATGGGAATGCAGAACCAGAATAATAAGCGGTACTCCAACCACTGAGGGGTGCGAAATCTTCACAATGTAGGCTTAGCTCAGTAGTTCTGCCTTCTTTTATCTAAGGATAAAGAGGAGACCAGAATAATAAATCCGGCCATAAATGGATAAAATCTGGCCAGTTCTATTTCTGATTCATCTGTGGGCAGGCGGCTTGTTCTGAAGTTGATCTATCGATTGACTTCAGTACAACCAGCCTTGTTGGGTTTAGTTTTTTTCCCCTTCGATCACTGTCTGTGGCTATAGCCTCCAGCAGTGATTATGTATTCTGACTGGCTGGAAAACCTTCCGCTGTCAGAATACAGTAGCGCAGCAGGAGGGATTCCCCCGTCACTCAAGGAAAGACATTTGCATAATGTATGGCCTGCCTTTAAGATGCCGAAACCACTGAGGGGTGGGAGGTTTTCACAGTGTAGACTTGGTTCAACAGTTTGGGGGCCCTTTAAGTGCAAAGGGTATCAAAGTAATAGGAGATACACCAACCACTCCTGGGGTAGGGCATTTTCATAGTGTAAGCAGTTTTGGGTCCATTTATATGATGCAAAGGAGACCAGGATAACAGAAGATACCCCAACTGCTGGTGGGGTGAGGAATTTTCACAGTGTAGGCTTGGTCAACAGTTAATGTTTTTTTTATGATAGGTAGGAGACCAGGATGATAAGAGATGCCCCAACCACTGGGGCATACAGAATTTTCATAGTGTAGGCTTGGCTCAACAATTTGTGGTCCTTCTATATGATACATAGGACACCAGGATGTTAGGAGATACCCCAACTGATGGCAGGGTGGGAAATTTTCACAGTGTAGGCTTGGCTCAAAAGTTCAGGTTCTTTTATATGTAGATATTAAGGAGATCTGAGTAATCAGAGATAGTCCAACCAGCAAATGTCTAGCTACATTTCTCTAAGGAATCATGTAACGTTTTAGGCCCGATATGTGATCTGGAGTTTCCAGTGATTAGGAGATGGTATTGATTGTCCCACTTGCCCAAATTGTATGTTATAAAAGTGCAATATTTTGTATCGGACCCAAAATTGTGCTTAAAATAGGGCAAGGCGCTCAGATCGAGGCTATTGGAAGCTTTGCATTATCACAAATTACCATCGTCTGACATATCAAATGGTCCCAGTAGCAGACACGATGACCTGTTTGGATGATATTTTAGATGTGTTCTAGGACTTTGGCATAAAAGAAGTGTCCTATAACACCTTATATGTTTTTATGTTGAATGAGGCTATCAGTTGTGAAAGTATAGCTTGTAGAACCAGGTACTATGGTATACATTCAGGGTACACATCCCTCTGCACTAGACAGAAAAAGCAACAAAATAATTTAAGTTCAATGTACCTTGAAGACACCATGTACTGTTGGAGTTAATCCCGTATCATATTGCGGTCGGTACAGTGCCTGTTATTAATTCCCGCTGTGAAATAACTGCCGGTTTCTCTTTGTACAAACCTGTTTTTTAGTAGTTTTCACTGCAAAAGGCCTGAACACAATATAAACACATTCCTTAATTTTATCATAAATCCAGAACTGGAATGTAGGTGCAAGTTAAGACTGGATCTCCGACTAGTTTTAATGAAGTTATGAAACTACAAATCTGTTTTAATAAAAGTCATAAGAGATGGAATTTTATTAAAAAAAAATACCATTAACTTTAAATCATTTTATAATTTATATATAAGGCTTTTCTCCCTGGGGGCATTCACAAAATGCTTTATCTGCTGTTGGGGCAGGTTGTGAGGCGGCCATCTTGGGTGTGCTTAGTAGAACTAGGACGAATTTTATACAAGTACCAATTAACCTTCTAGCATATTTTTGAAGTATGGGAGGCAGTGGCGGCCTGTCCATTATGGTTTCAGGGGTGCCACCCCCCCAATCCATGCGTCCAGCCCCCAATCTAGATGCGGGGTGCCGGATACATGGATTTCAATCGTTTTGTTGGGGTTTTTTACGCACCTGATTAGAGCCTGAGGCTCTAATTGGCTTAAAAAATGGTGGGATCGAGGCGCAGAGCACGAATATTAATATTCGCTAATGACTTCCTGCTTCTCCCCCTGGCCAATCAGGAAGTGGGTCCTGAGACCTGATTGGCCAGGGAGTCTTAGGACTCCTCCCTCGGCAAGCTGGAGCGAGGAGCAGCGTCAGCCTCCTATGGTAAGGCCTCTGATCGCTGCCGCCTGTCTCCCGCAGGGGGGGGGGTTGTTCCCTGATCACCATCTGCCACATGGGGGGGGGGAGGGCAGGTTTGTTTGCTGCCCCCAAAATATTGAGCACCAGCCGCCACTGATGGGAGGAGATCGGAGTTCCTGAGGAAACCCATGCAAACTCCAAGCAGATAGTATCCAGGCCAGGGCCTGTAGCTTTTTCCAGTCTCCAACAACTCTGTAGGTAAGATAAGGGTTTGGGGTTTTTTGCCCTAACTTACCCCTGAGGCAAGTGGTCAGACACTATAGCTGTCTTCTGTGTTCTTCACCTATAGCAACCCCCTTTCCCTTAAGGCAAGTAGGCCTACTGGTACCTGGTACTCGGGTTGCCCCCAGGACTTATTCACAATGCTATAGTGCCTGGCCACCACGCCGGGGCAGGGGCGAACTGACCAAAGCAAACTGGTACTTGCAGTTGGCAGACAGGCAGAGTGATTCAATTACAGTCTGGGTACAAGGCAGGCAGAGTTCAGAGAATAGTCAATATCGGGTCCAAGGTCGTCAACAAAATAATCCAAACAGCAGAGCAAGACAGACGAACAGGCAGCTTGAGCATGTGCAACAAACGTAATATCACAAGCATGACTGCAGGTTTGGCTGGCTTAAATCCGGTTTGGTCTCCAACCAGAGACTGGCTGCATTAATCACCTTACAGTTGCACAGACAGGCAAAGCAAATGCACCAGCCCAAGTCAGGATGCTGGAATGCGGAGCAGGAGCACTAGATGCTTCTGACTACAGGGTTCTTCTATGGTTTCCTGGGCCACTGGGGAAGCTATCCCATTGGATGCTGCCACCCCATGTGACTCTGGCGGCCACCTTGAGTCAGGCAAAGCCTTTTTAAGGCCCTGGCTCCCAGGTTTGGCATGCATTTGCGAGTTGGTAGGGTAGGGACAGGTACCTTGCCTGATAGGGACAGAACTAGCAGCAGGGAAAGGCTCCTGAAGAGGAAGGAAAGCTTATGGCTTGTAACTTCTCTGGGCGACTGCTTGTTTTAGCACCAGAGGGCCAAGCTGCATTCTTCCCCTCACTGTCAGTTTGGCTGCATTTAGCTCTCTACACGCTGTTGGAACTGTGAGTGTTCCCAATTGTGCTTCCTTCCCACTGGGTTATTTGTGAACTGTCTTTGTAATATTTCAGTACAAGTTCTTTCATTGCACTGGGACTGAGTGTGTTATTCCCACTATACCGTGCTGCACCCCTCCTATATGTAAGCCTGGTGTTGACAAAATACATTAATATTTTTATAATGCACATATAATTAGATTAAACATATAACATAGCTCCCAACTGTCCCTGACTTCGAGGGATTGTCCCTGATTTGGAACAAAGTCCCTCTTTCTGTCTTTCCTCCTCATTTGTCCCTCATTTTGGTCTGATCTAATAGTTGTATATAAAATGCACTTTTCATCTTTCCAAAAGTGTTTTCCAGTGCTAAAGATTTCATCCATTTTCTAAATTTCTGCATTTTGTAAATTTCCAGTAATTTCCAGCGCATTTGTAAAAAGCCAGTATAAAGGAATAGTAGTGGTAAAAGAAAACGTATGGGTTTAACTAATAATTTTTTTTTATGCCTACATACTTTTGGTAATGGGTGTCCCTCATTACCATTTTAATAAGTTGGGATGTATACACATAATCAGGAATTCACTTGTAAGTTTCCTCTGCATCTTGATAGACAGGCACCCGATCTTTCATGGTAATTGCTAGTTTTAGGTCTTTGATCTTTCAGACCTTTCAATTAAAAAGCTGGTTGAGTGAGACAGAAATGATAATCACCTATGGAAATAATTTATCAGTCCTTGGTGTGTAATACATCTTGTGTCTCGTTATAGCGCATACATTACAAAACGCTAGTTTCAGCGTTCCTGCATTGTTCGCCCTCATCTTGGTCTAGACTGAAATGAGCAGAACGTGTATAAACCCATAGGAGCTTGCCAGAAATATGAAATGTCTATAGTTCTAACCACACAAAGCTGCAAAAGATGAGGGTTTGGGCAAACCAGCTTCTTTGACCTATCTCTACTGATGCTGCATTTAAAACATCAGAGGAATACCCATCATGCATTGCTCTGTTCCCCCGGCTTTTACCTAAGCCATGTCCACAGCAGGGTGAGGGACAGATTGGCTGTACAATATCTGCAGCATATCCATTATTGATTTTAGAGCCCATTCATGTAAGAATGGATTACAAGCTAAAGAACAGAAAGAAAGCTTGACTGAACTTCAGTGAAAATATCAGCTGCCAGTAATGTGCTGTTATATTCAGAAGCAATTTATTTTTTCTTCTTTCTTTTTTTTTTTTATTTAAACTGTGATTGTAGAAAGTTGTGTGCTGAAAGTTGGCAATCAATTCCTTGCTGCTGTGCAGATTTTCTGTGTGGATGGCAGTATTTTATATACGATGGTTATTTTATTATTTTTTTTTTATCCTCCGCTCACAGCCGCAGGCTGATAGGTCAGCAGGACTATATTTCTTGCCCAGACCTTTTGTAGGCAACACTGCGGCGGTATGATGTCTTACAAACACCCTTTTCCATAGCTCCCAACTGTCCCGGGTTTTGAGGGACTGTCCCGGATTTGGAACAACGTCCCTCTGCCCCTCATTTGTCATTTGTCCTTCATTTTGGTCCGATCTATATAGTTTAGGGTTGTCCTGATACCACTTTTTTAGGACCGAGTACAAGTACCGATACTTTTTTTTCAAGTACTCGCCAATACCGATTACCGATACTTTTTTACAGTGCTTTTTTTGTTTTGTTTTTTGTAATCAGCCCTGTTGGGGGGCTTTGGTGAGATATCAGGGGTCTTAACAGACCTCTGATATCTCCCCTTTGAGACAGAGAAAGAGACAGAGGATAGAGATTCCTCAGTCCCTTTCTCTGCAGCCTCAGCTGCACTGAGAATGAATGGAGAGAAGACAGCGGCTCCTCTCCATTCATAAACTGACACATCGAAATCACAGGAGATTACAATGTTTCAGTTATGTGATTGGACAGAGTCAGCTGACTCTATCCATTCACAAAGGAAGGAGGAGGAGGGGACAGCGGAGAGGCACAGCAGAACGGAGGGGACAGAGAAGGAGAGGGGAACGGCAGAACAGAGGGGGACAGAGGAACGGAGGGGACAGCGGAGGGGGACAGAGAAGGAGAGGGGAACGGAGGGGGCATGGAGGAGGATGCAGTGACAATCAGCGGTGAGCGATCACCGCTGTATGACACTAAAGCCGCTGGGGGAGAATCTTGTAACTCCCCCACGCGCCGATCACAGCTGACTTCCAGGTATCGGGGGAAGCATCGGGAGCAGCATCGGGAGCATTTGGCCGAGTACAAGTACTTGGGCAAATGCTCGGTATCAGTGCCGATACCGATACAACCCTAATATAGTTGTATATAAAATGCACTATTTATCTTTCAAAAAGTGTTTCCCAGCGCTAAACTTTTCATCCAATTTCTAAATTGCTGCATTTGTAAATTTTAAAAGCCAATATAAAGTAATAGTAGTGGGAAAAAAAAAAAACACTTGTGGGTTTAATATTTTTTTTTTTTTTTGTAGAATTCTCCTTTTAAGGGGGTGTGGCAGGGTATGTGTCCTATGACTACATACTTTTTGCTAAAAGGTGCCCCTCGTTCTCATCTCAAAAAGTTGGGAGGTGTGCTTTCCCTATGGATTCCTGAAATGTTTCCTAATGTCAGGTTCTGTGGGTAGGATGTGGTCAGTGCAGAGATTGTAAGTGAGTGTTGGGAACTACTTGCATGTTTTTTCACCTCACCATTGACTTGGCCGCTAAGGCAGCAGATGGAGATTTCCTTGCGGCTCCAAGGAAGTTCTGTTTATTCGTATGGGTGTTCAAGTCGTTTTGTGAAAACTTTGAGGACCCCCATTTAAATAGCTTGGATGAAAGAACCTCCCCTGCTGGCACTTGTGGCTGTCAGAATACCCAAACAGGGACTGAATCTGATTGGCTGCAGTCGCTGTTCAGCTGTTTTCCGATTGGCTTCTTCAGTTGGTGGAGCCAGGTGGTACAGACAGAGCTGTGCATGGCCTGCATGAGGAAGCTGTGGAGGCACAAGAAGATGTCCTTGCTTTGTCTGCTGGCAGATTGCTACTGAGAAAAATGAGCACAGTTGCTTGCATAAGGTTGTAAGCTCCTTGAGGGTAGGGACTGATGTGAATGTCCAATGTATATGTAAAGCGCTGCGTAAATTGACGGCGCTATAGAAGTACCTGAAATAAATAAATAAAACAATAAATGAGCTCAAAAATTAAAAGGATACAATGATGGTCAATGAAAATGTCCAAATCCACTCTACAATGTCTTGTATACAGTTTTTTTTGGGAAAAAAAAAAAAAAAAGAGTAGGATTCACAACCTTGCAGCTTTCTCTGGACAGGAAAATCCTTGATATGCATGAAAAAGTAAAAGGACCTGTGGGTAGGTACAGCGTGATTGGGTGGGCAGAAAGCACACAAAGTCCAGGGCGGTGACAGAAGTCCAGCAGTACACAACAGGCTCAGTGGGGAGGCAAACTGGCGTAACTTACAAGGAGCAAAGGTGATGGGACAGTAGACTGGAGACCCAAAGATGCCAACAGCGTCTACAATGAGAAGCGGAATGTAGCCTGGCCAGTCCGTACCCAAAGGGGGAGGCTTTCCAGAGGATTGGCGTGGTCCCTGCGCTTTCCCTACTCCTCAAGAATCTTGCCCTGGCTCTAAGTACTGTCCCTGTCAGACAGGTGATCTATCCCTTCACTAGCCACTCGCAAAATGCCTGCCAAACTCTGGAGCCAGGGTCTCAAATAGATTCTGGCTGACCTAAGATGGCCACCAAAATCACATGGGGTGCCAGCATCCAATCGGATAGCTGCCTCCCTGTGACCAAACAATAGAGGAACTCTATTCCTATCGACTTCCTCCCCTTCTGCATTGCCGCTGTGGACAAGCACCACCTGCAGTGGAGAAAATAGCCTGCTCCTGCCTACAGACCACACACCGGCATAGTGTAAGATCCTCACTTTATATCAAGGACTCTTGTGAGTGTTACACTTTAATACATAAAACACATGTGACCGATTATCCATAAAATCGAAACCAACTGGTATAGCTGTCTGTGGCGCGCGGGGTCATGGCACATGCTTCTGAAGAAACGGCACGGGCGGCCGTCTTCCTTCAGAGCGCATGTGCCGTTGTCATCATCGGCGTAGTATACAGTAAATATCTCCTAAATGGCGCACGCTTAAGAGATATGTACAGTACCTATAGGTAAACCTTATTCTAGGCTTGCCTATAGGTACAAATACAGTAAGGTTTACAACCTCTTTAATTGCTGTCACTGCCCCAGTGACATGTCCTGACCTACATGTTTCGAGGGTGCACCCTCTTTATCAGTGCCATCTAGTACTTGCATATTAAACCTTTTTTTATTTTTTCATTATTACCCATCAGGGGATGAAGTTTCATAGTTGGTAAGGTTGAATAAAGTAGATAAAAGGAGGAGCTTTGGCTATAACCATAAAGTCAAAATCACATTGTTGAACAATTCGTCTTCAATAGACGGGGTACCTCCACAACTGAAAAGATCAAAGTGTAAAGGCAAAACAAAGAGTTTTATATGAAGAACCAACTTTGGTATATCATGTGATAAAAGACTTTATTGAAGCAAATGTAC
Organism: Lithobates clamitans; assembly: GCA_037952925.1. NCBI lineage: Eukaryota > Metazoa > Chordata > Amphibia > Anura > Ranidae > Lithobates > Lithobates clamitans. The sequence goes on along the minus strand of JBBGZY010000020.1, from coordinate 469,612 downwards.
AAGATTTTAGTATAAAGGTGAACTCGCCCACCCTGCCAGACACCAGTAAAAAATGGTTAAACTGACAATTGTTATACAAATTGGCACAGCAGAATTCCAAACACTTCTGCAAAGTAAATATATGAATTTGCACACTTCCTTGTTTTACGTCCAGGGGGTCTCAGTAGGGGTACTTGGTTGCTAAAGCACTACTTGTCCCTAATAAGGCTAATGGTAGGCTAATTGCAACACTGATACCTCCTAACCTTCCAATGAGATTATGTGCCACAGCTCCTGAACGAGTAACACCTAAATTGGAAGAAAGTGCAATGTAAACCACACCATCAGCTGCAGCCTAACACAAGGCTAATATATTGTGTGGAGGGTGATGATACATTTTCAGCAGGCAGGGTGGTATTTCCTGCTCACTGCAAAGTGCATCCAAAAATCCAGGTGGGATTGGAACAAACATTGTGGCGCGTTCTGTTTCAGAGCTTACATAAAAGCTCATCAAACATATATGCAGGATAAACAGTTTGATTGTGGAGTAATTACTCAGCTGCAATCATCACAGTCCTTAAAGAGGAAGTAAACCCTAATGGATTTTACTTCCTCTTTTTTTCCCATGCAAAAGCATAATGGGCTAGTATGCATCGCATACCAGTGTGCTAATGAATCCCTAGGAAAATCTTGCATCCACCAAGGCATAGGGCAGGTTACACACTTCCATGGAAATCGAAGTAGAGAAGCTCAATTTGTGCACTCTGTGCAGTTCATGCTCCCATTCTATGGACTCATGCAAAAATACATTGAATGTCCACACATAGCGTAAATCTGTGACGTATAATTTATTAAAAAAGATTAAAAACTCTTATACAAATGTAGAACAGCAGCACCGTAAATAGGAATGAGCTCACAAAAGATGATCACCAAACACAGTGACCTCTATAGCATCTTGACCCGATATGTTTCGTCATAATCAACATCATCTGTGGTGAGAGACCCTTCTGGGCATTGCGTTTTTATAGATGCAAGAATTAATTGAAATTTAGTGATTACATAAGCAATAAGCACCTGAATCACTGCAACACTCAGTCCCGGGGAGGAAAATGGCACTGGGTGTGCGTTCCAGGCCTCGTTTTGGAGGTTTATATGCGTAGATTTGGATGCCATCAAGGTGCGCTCCAGGCCTTGTTCCCACCGTGACTGGAAAGTAGCACATGCGCGGTAAACAGACTAGGGTCTGTACTACACCATAATGACAACATGGATGCCATTCTGGTGTAGTACAGAGGTCTGTCTGTTTGGGGCACATACGCTACTTCCCAGTCACTGTGGGAAGGAGGCCTGGAGTGCACCTTGATGGCATCCAAATCTACGCATATAGACCTGCAAAACCTGCAATCTACTCATAGAGTTCTGGAACGCATGCCCAGTGCCATTTTCTCTTCATGTACTGAGTGTTGCAGCGATTCAGGTGGTTATTACTTATGTAATCACTTTATCAATTTCCATTGGTTCTTGCAGCTATAAAAATGCAATTCCCAGAAGGGTCTCTCACCCCAGATGTCAATTCTGACAAAACATGTTGGGTGGAGCCCCTATCCAGATCATTGTGTTTTGGTGCTCATCTTCTGTGAGCTCATTCCTATTTACAGCACTGTTCTACATGTGTGTAAGCATTTTTAACCTTTTTTAAGAAATGATATGTCATGAATTTATGCTATGTGTGGGCATTCAATGTATTTTTGCATGAGTTCATGGAATGGGATAATGAACTGCACGTATAGAGCTTTTCTTTATCGATTTCCATGTAAGTGTGTAACCTGCCCTATGCCTTGGTGGATGCAAGATTTTCTTAGGGATGTATACCTCGTTTGTGGACTCAATGGCCTATTAGGCAGAGAGTCGATCTCCAGTAGGCGCATTTACCCTTCTATTGGTGGTGGATCTCTAGACCTATATGACACAAGAGTGGAATGCATGAACTTTTACCGGGACCACTATTTTTGGAGTCACATGTGATACTGTAAAGTCTTATAGACGTTTTGGACACTCGATTTTAAGATGCATTTTGGGTTGCACTTTATATTTGTTACTTATGTTATTGGTCTTTTTATTGTTTCTTACTGCGTGATTCAGTCGTATGGCAGATGTTAGATTATTGATTTCCCTGACTCACCAGTGGAACCAGTAGATAATATTTTTTTTAAATTTGCACGATTTATTTCACTATACTCTTTATTAGCACAGCATTGGGTATATATACATTTACGATTTTACCTATGGTAGCATCACCTTTAAGGTATTTGTGATCCTAGTCTCAAGAGAAGATATGGGGCCATTCAATTAAGTTGTTTGTGAAGGATAGTATGTGAAGGATGAATTTTCCATAGAAGAACATGCGCAGAAAAAGAGAATAAAAGTTTTCAGTGCCGGTTGTAGTCACTCTGTGCCGGTTGTAGTCACTCTGTGCCGGTTGTAGTCACTCTGTGCCGGTTGTAGTCACTCTGTGCCGGTTGTAGTCACTCTGTGCCGGTTGTAGTCACTCTGTGCCGGTTGTAGTCACTCTGTGCCGGTTGTAGTCACGCTGTGCCGGTTGTAGTCACGCTGTGCCGGTTGTAGTGGTCGCCACTCTGTGCCGGTTGTAGTGGTCGCCGCTCTGTGCCGGTTGTAGTGGTCGCCGCTCTGTGCCGGTTGTAGTGGTCGCCGCTCTGTGCCGGTTGTAGTGGTCGCCGCTCTGTGCCGGTTGTAGTGGTCGCCGCTCTGTGCCGGTTGTAGTGGTCGCCGCTCTGTGCCGGTTGTAGTGGTCGCCGCTCTGTGCCGGTTGTAGTGGTCGCCGCTCTGTGCCGGTTGTAGTGGTCGCCGCTCTGTGCCGGTTGTAGTGGTCGCCGCTCTGTGCCGGTTGTAGTGGTCGCCGCTCTGTGCCGGTTGTAGTGGTCGCCGCTCTGTGCCGGTTGTAGTGGTCGCCGCTCTGTGCCGGTTGTAGTGGTCGCCGCTCTGTGCCGGTTGTAGTGGTCGCCGCTCTGTGCCGCTCGTAGTGGTCGTCGCTCTGTGCCGCTCGTAGTGGTCGTCGCTCTGTGCCGCTCGTAGTGGTCGTCGCTCTGTGCCGCTCGTAGTGGTCGTCGCTCTGTGCCGCTCGTAGTGGTCGTCGCTCTGTGCCGCTCGTAGTGGTCGTCGCTCTGTGCCGTTCGTAGTGGTCGTCGCTCTGTGCCGTTCGTAGTGGTCGTCGCTCTGTGCCGCTCGTAGTGGTCGTCGCTCTGTGCCGCTCGTAGTGGTCGTCGCTCTGTGCCGGTTGTAGTGGTCGCCGCTCTGTGCCGGTTGTAGTGGTCGTCGCTCTGTGCCGGTTGTAGTGGTCGTCGCTCTGTGCCGGTTGTAGTGGTCGTCGCTCTGTGCCGGTTGTAGTGGTCGTCGCTCTGTGCCGGTTGTAGTGGTCGTCGCTCTGTGCCGGTTGTAGTGGTCGTCGCTCTGTGCCGGTTGTAGTGGTCGTCGCTCTGTGGCTGTTGTAGTGGTCGTCGCTCTGTGCCGGTCGTAGTGGTCGTCGCTCTGTGGCGGTCGTAGTGGTCGCCGCTCTGTGGCGGTCGTAGTGGTCGCCGCTCTGTGCCGGTTGTAGTGGTCGCCGCTCTGTGCCGGTTGTAGTGGTCGCCGCTCTGTGCCGGTTGTAGTGGTCGCCGCTCTGTGCCGGTTGTAGTGGTCGTCGCTCTGTGCCGGTTGTAGTGGTCGTCGCTCTGTGCCGGTTGTAGTGGTCGTCGCTCTGTGCCGGTTGTAGTGGTCGTCGCTCTGTGCCGGTTGTAGTGGTCGTCGCTCTGTGCCGGTTGTAGTGGTCGTCGCTCTGTGCCCTCACACAGTCAAATTACAATTTGTCACAGTCATTCTGATTGTATAATACATTTATGGTTCTCTTACCTTTCCCTTCCCAACATTGTATCTAAAACTAATAATTAGACTGGGGTATTGGATAATTCCTTTAAATATATAAGACTAAAGTTTGTTCTTTTCGTAGGGTGAAAAAAGTGTATATAAAAAGGGAAAAAACCCATTGGTGCTCATCGCAATTCAATTCCATTTTGAATGCTCTAAAAATAAGAGCTGATGTCGGATGGTCACAGCATCCTTTTTTCACATTATAATACCGGAGGCCTGTGAAACCTTCTCAACAGGTTTTTGCAGTTGCGGCATGACTGTGTTTTTGCATCGTGTATTAAATATTTATAGCCATTTCTCCGTCCTGTTTTCCAGCCATGAAGGCAGATCGCAGGAGATTAAAGTCGGAAAAGGCCGACCTGGTGAGCCAAATGGAGCAGCTGTATTCCACCCTAGAAAGCCGGGAGGAGCAACTACGTGACTTTATTCGAAATTATGAGCAGCATAGAAAGGTGAGAATGTAAAACGTCTAACTATGGGGATTTTTTTTTCTTTTATGGGGTCGTCTGACACCATCAGGATTATGATGATAAAGTGAACCTGTGCTTTGCAGGGCAACAGAACAGAGTAGAGAATGCAGAGAGCACTGGCATAGTGTAAAATGTGTAATGAATCATTAAGTTCCGGTTCACACCGAACATGGCATTGAAATCGTGCTACTTCAGCGCGATTTTGCAGATGCCGGTCAGTGCGATTTCATGCACACGTGTCCATGCAAGTCACGCATTAAATCGCCAAAAATAGTGCAGGAAACTTCAAAGTCGGTGCCGCACCGATTTGAACGGTTCCATAGCCAGAAATAGGGTGCAACTTTGTCATTAGACTTTGATCTGTCAAATCGCATGACAAGTCGCATCAGTGTGAACAGGGACTAAAAGATAAGTAGTAACGCACTCATATAAAATACATGAAGAGCTGGTAGTTTCCTCCTGCTGCTTGTGACCATCCACAAGCAAGTAATGATAATGCCCAGGACCATGTGATTACAGCGTCTCTGCCCACCAAAACAATGGCTGCCTCTTCACATCCTCGGCCTCAGCAACTTCCTTCTGCTCTCCTTCATACACCTCTGTGCTAGGAACGCATTTCGGGGCCTTGTCCCTTCATTTGCCATGCAGGGTAAAGAAACTGAATCGGCAACTAAATCAGCGCCTTTACTGGTGTTGCATACTCAGCTTTTCTTCTTCTCACCACCGCTACATTTGGCTGCTGAGAGCAAAGGGCAGAAGCTTTGCATAAAGCTGGCCATACACTTCTAGACATCTTATGTAAGTTCTAACAGATTCCTCCATCCATTGCTAAACGACATGGATGGATGAATCGCCCTGCTGGGCCATTGAATTCTGCCAGCTCCTGCCAGCCATAGATGATCGCTCGATTCCCTCATCAACACAGTCAGTGTTGATGAGGAAATGCCTCCCGCTGAGCTATTGTATTCTCCTGCCGGGGAGGTGCTGGCAATAATCGCATGCAAAAATTTGACAAGCTGGTTGTACCCAAGTCGATCAGTGGATCGACCTGGGTAAAATCGGCCTGCCCATACATGGTTAGAATCTCGGCCCGTCCCTGCTTTCATTGAAAGGTAAGGCCACATATTGCCGCCTTCCTGGCAAACCCGGGGGGGTTTGTTTCCTGCCGACCCCCCCCCGCCCCCCCGCCAAAAAAAAATTGTAAGCACCAGCCACCACAGCTCCATTGGCTGAAAAATTTCCAGCAGACTTCTTCGACAAAACAGTGTGGCCAGGAGCTACCCTTTGAGAAAATTTAAGTTGGTTCGTCAGGGACCTGCCACAATTCATTCAGCTTAAAACAGAACTTGCCTTCATTTCAGTGATGTTGGGTCCCGGAGCTCCCTTGCTGGCTGCTGACCTCTTCAGCCGCTCTTATTCCTGGTCCCTCATCTATTTATTACATGTACTTGTATAGCGCTGTCAATTTACACATTCACATTAGTCCCTGCCCTTAAGGAACTTACAATCTAAGGTCCCTAACTCACATTTAAATATACACATACTAGGGCCAGTTTATACAGGAGCCAATTAACCTACCAGCATATCTTTGGAGTGTGGGAGGAAACCGGAGTACCCAGAGGAAAGGAAATCCACACATCAACAGGGAGAACATGCAAACTCCAGGTGGGTAGTGTCGTGGTTGGAATTCAAACCGACAACCCTAGTGTTGCCAGGCGGAAGTCCTAACCACTTAGCAACCGTGCTACTCCTACTTCAGATGTTTTGATTGGCCGGCCCAAGATTACATCACTTCTGTGCATGCAGATGCTGAAATTGCACATTAAGCTGTGTCTTCCTCTGCAATAAATATCCTGTCTGCTTGCCTTTTTTTTTTTTTTTTAAACAAAAGTTCCCCTTAAGCTCTACATTGGGTCTTAGGACTCTCACCTTGTGCGCCCATGTGACAGCAGTGGCTGCCAATGTGGCCAATTACCAAGCACTATCGATATCATGTGGGATGAAAGCGATGCTCCCAATACACAAAAGTGCTGGATACACCTTTCATTGTTGGCAGGGGCGTTGCTAGGTCTACAAAAGATCGGGGGCTAGAGCCCATAGCAGCGTAGTAAAGAAAGTCATACACTTGGGCGGGCATACACATATATAATCTGTGTGTGTGTGTCCACTTAAATCAGGGTTCCCAGAGAGCCCCCTTACATTAGGGTCCCCAGAGAGCCTTCCCCTTAAATCAGGATCCCCAGAGAGCCTTCCCCTTAAATCAGGATCCCCAGAGAGCCTTCCCCTTAAATCAGGATCCCCAAAGAGCCTTCCCCTTAAATCAGGATCCCCAAAGAGCCTTCCCCTTAAATCAGGATCCCCAAAGAGCCTTTCCCCTTAAATCAGGGTCCCCAGAGAGCCTTCCCCTTAAATCAGGGTCCTCAGAGAGCCTTCCCCTTAATTCAGGGTCCTCAGAGAGCCTTCCCCTTAATTCAGGGTCCCCAGAGAGCCTTCCCCTTAATTCAGGGTCCCCAGAGAGCCTTCCCCTTAATTCAGGGTCCCCAGAGAGCCTTCCCCTTAAATCAGGGTCCCCAGAGAGCCTTCCCCTTAAATCAGGGTCCCCAGAGAGCCTTCCCCATAAATCTGGGTCCCCAGAGAGCCTTCCCCTTAAATCAGGGTCCCCAGAGAGCCTTCCCCTTAAATCAGGGTCCCCAGAGAGCCTTCCCCTTAAATCAGGGTCCCCAGAGAGCCTTCCCCTTAAATCAGGGTCCCCAGGGAGCCTTCCCCTTAAATCAGGGTCCCCAGAGAGCCTTCCCCTTAAATCAGGGTCCCCAGAGAGCCTTCCCCTTAAATCAGGGTCCCCAGAGAGCCTTCCCCTTAAATCAGGGTCCCCAGAGAGCCTTCCCCTTAAATCAGGGTCCCCAGAGAGCCTTCCCCTTAAATCAGGGTCCCCAGAGAGCCTTCCCCTTAAATCAGGGTCCCCAGAGAGCCTTCCCCTTAAATCAGGGTCCCCAGAGAGCCTTCCCCTTAAATCAGGGTCCCCAGAGAGCCTTCCCCTTAAATCAGGGTCCCCAGAGAGCCTTCCCCTTAAATCAGGGTCCCCAGAGAGCCTTCCCCTTAAATCAGGGTCCCCAGAGAGCCTTCCCCTTAAATCAGGGTCCCCAGAGAGCCTTCCCCTTAATTCAGGATCCCCAGAGAGCCTTCCCCTTAAATCAGGATCCCCAGAGAGCCTTCCCCTTAAATCAGGATCCCCAGAGAGCCTTCCCCTTAAATCAGGATCCCCAGAGAGCCTTCCCCTTAAATCAGGATCCCCAGAGAGCCTTCCCCTTAAATCAGGATCCCCAGAGAGCCTTCCCCTTAAATCAGGATCCCCAGAGAGCCTTCCCCTTAAATCAGGGTCCCCAGAGAGCCTCCCCTCCCCTTGGGACCCCTGCAGAGACTCGGGGCTATGGATCCCAGATTCGGGGCTATAGCCCCAAAAGCCACCCCCTAGCGACGCCACTGATTGTTGGCATAAAGAAAATGGCTGGCTTGGGTTGCTGGGACGGGCAGCAGATCAGTGCACCTATCACTTCACCCTGCAAAAAGTTCATAACTGAATGGCATATTCAGAAATTCGTGAACCTCAGTTTTTAAGCTAAACATCTTTATTGACTTTCTGGGAGAGACAACAAGATATTTGAACCACACCCACATATTTTTCTGCCTCCATTCATAGAACAATGAGACCAAAGCGAAACGCACCTGACATGTCCCCCTTTTCGAATGGGGTGGATTGTCCATTATATCTCCGATGAAAACATCTGCACCAATAATGCATTATATATAACTGCTTTTATGGGGCCCAGTGTGCTTTCAGCTTAGCACCTGAATGATATTCCAGCCCCTGCAATGTGCCCTGAATTCAAGCTAATCTTTTCATGCTGCCTACTCATCGGAAGCCCGAGTTCACTTTAGTGTTTACATAAAGGTAGCATTGTTCCAGATTCCTTCACTCCGATTTCCACATTAGCCCTCTCTATTCAGATCTAATCAAAGAGGCGTACAGAGAGCAGCGGATGCATTGTTCAGTGTATTCCTGTACAAGATGTGCGCAGACTGCATTCACACCAAGAGGTTCGTGCACATTCCTCCAATTCTTCTCATCTCAGCAGTGTTTTTCGCTCGTTTATCAAAAGTGCCCGAGGCAAGAAAGATCTCAGGTTCTATTACCCCACAGCAACCAGCCAGGTTCCTCCTTTACTGCAAACGTATAATCTGATTGGTTGCTGTGCTGCAACATGGACTGATACATGCATGTAATATAAAAAGTACCCACTGGAGAATGGAAGAAAGGATCGGAGTTGGTGCAATGGGTAGAAAATGCCATTTCTTATTTTGTGCAAAATCCATTGCTTATTTGTAGAGCAGGCTTGGGTCGCTCAGTGCTCTCGTCTTTGGGATCTACACACCCCATCTTGCCTAGATCATTTTTGTTAATACAACAATCATTAAAGTGTGTGTAAACCCAATTACTAATCTTATATAACAGGGATATGAAATTAGCGGACCTCCAGCTGTTGCAGAACTACAAGTCCCATGAGGCACTTCCTATTAGGGTGGTCCCTGCCTGTTTAATGCTGGCTTTACGAGGTGGTATCAAAGAGTTTCAAGACTAGCTTTGGTTTCAAGAAAGTACTTTAAGAGGAAGTAACGTCCCATGCATAGTTTGTACCTATAGGTGGCAGTGGCGGCCCATCCAATTGGGGCTCACGGGCACCGCCCGCTCTCTCCAGCCACCCCCTCTATGACTAATGGATAGATTCATGTATAGCATGAATCTATCCATGGCCGGCACTGCCACCCTCTATTCAGGTGTCCGGCCCCTTTTCGGATGCCGGGCACCTAAATTACAACAGTGGGGGTGTGTTTTTTTAAGCAACTGATTAGAGCCATAGGCTCTAATAGGCTTCGATATAGGGTGGACTCGTGGCGCAGAGCATTGCGCTCGCAGTCCACCCTGATGTGTTAGCAAAGCAGATTAATATTTGCTTTTCTAACACTGAACCGCCTATCAGGTAGCGCCGGTCTAATACCCCTCACCTGATTGGCTGAAGGCACATATTACCTATCGGACTGAAGAAGAGAGGAGGGGGAAGCATGGAGGACACAGAAGCCGTCCCACAGCTCGCCGCTGCCTGACCCGCCACTAAGATGGGGGAAGATGGCAGGAGGGGGGTCACAGTAGCGGCATATGACGGGCACAAGTGGCGGCATATGACGGGCACAAGTGAGTATTTTTCCGTTTGTTTGCGCCCCCCAAGAATTTTGAGCACCAGCCGCCACTGCTGTACCGTATGACACTCCAACAATGGCAGCAATGATCTCTTGTTGTTTTCCAGGGATGTTCTTCCGCTCTTGAAGCACACGTGCCACTCAAAACACCTCGAACGACTCATTGCAGCATCGCCTTAAACTTGCTGAATCATGTCAAACATCTCTGTGGCAGATTTGCCCAGTTTCACGCAGAATTTCACATTTGCTCTTTGTTCTAACTTGCAGTTCATGATAAAATTGCAGACATGGTAACGCATGTGGTCAGAACAGCACCAGTTGCACAGCTCCCGATGTACACAGAATGATGTCTTTTGGCACTGTGGGTGGGGAAAATGCAGCATCTCAGAGTCACACTTTGCATAGTAAGCTAGGATGGGTACGTCAGACGCTGGTACCTGAGACTAATAGAAAACTGGCGCAGGTTGGATGGGCGCTTGGAGCTGCTCTCTAATAAACTAAATAGGTCACACTGACTCTAGATGACTTGAAATTTGGTCAGTTCAGCGGGGTCTGGCCAAATTTCAATCCATGTGTGGCTATGCCTGTTCTACAGATGTTAACTGGGCTTGTAAAATTTTTCTCAGTTGATTGCAGCTGCTGATCAGTGTATCCTGAAAGTGGGGAGTCCCTGCTGTCAGAATACAGTGTGCCAGTGGCCTCCATCCAAACGCTCGCTTGTGTGGATGGAGGAATGTGTGTTTTTTTTTATCCAGCAGACTGAATGGGAGAAAAAAAATCTATGGCCAGTTTAATTGTTCTACTGATGCAGCTTGAGTTTTCCAACATTCCCATTCTACTTCTGTTGAACGGAGATGACCACACACGGGTTGAAATTCGAACGGTCCCTGCTGAACCAGCCAAATTATGTCCCACCTATGGCCAGTTTATTGTCATTTATTTAGGGTTTACTTCTAGTATAATACAGGAGCTCTCCTATGTAGAATAAGGTTGACCAAGCCATTGTCCCCAGCCATTGAAGGACTACAGTCCCAGTTTGCCCTGGTAGCCATGCTTGTGGCTGTCTGGCCTGCTTTGCTGTGACTTGCAGTTCTTTAACTCTTGGGTCTGTTGACGTTGCTTACCTCCAGCTTAGAACTCATTGTTCCTAGTCTGTTTTCTTTTTTCCTGCCAGAATCCCTGTAAGCTCCAGATGTTGGTCACTATGTGAAGGTGATGACACTGTCATCCATGTTTTGGAAAGAGGAAGTACGTCAAGGGCGTAGGTGACAGAACAGTTGTGTATAGCTGTAGTTTAGGCTTCAAGGAAATGAAATGTACACAACCAAGACAAATATTACACCACTCAAATATCGCCATACTGCAGTCTGCATGGAAACGAAATATACACAATGCGAAAACTCCTGCACTACTCTATAAGACGTGTCCAATTAATTTATTCCAGTGTGTATTTCTACAGCTACCCCAGCACTCAGTTCTGCTAGCCAGAATAGGGGACCACATTAAATTATATTTTCTGTGAAATCAGCCTTTACAAAGAGGACCTACTGCCCTCGAAATATGTGTGAGTGATTGCTGTTTGCAGTGAAAGAGCTATATCTTACATGGAGGGAAGGCTGGCCTCCCTGCTGAGTTTCTTTCAGCATCACAGCTGGCCTTGCACCCTGGAAGAATGGAGGCGAGAGGTTTGTGTGCGGGGCCGAAACAGCTTTTATTTTTGGGATAATTCATAACTTCTACAACTGGGTTTTGAATAAAAATTCACTTGAGGTCCAGTCAGTAAAATTTTCCTCCGGCAGTGGTCCCAATCTCATGTTTGTGCTATAACACATCACAGTCCTCCCCGTATATCAGTGTCTTCAGCCTATGTTTTGCATCATCATTTTGCCCTATCTTTACATCAGTGTTCTCATTCCTATCTTCACATCATGCCCTCCCCCCCCTTTACATCTGTATCCTCAGCCCCCCTTCATATCACAACCCCCCTTTACATCAGTCACTGCCTTTACATCACAGTCCTAAGCCTGCCCTTCACATGACAGTCCCCCCTTTACATCAACAGCCTAAGTCCTCCTTTCACCTCATAGCCCCCCCTTCCTTGACATCAGTGTCCTCAGTCCCCCCCATTACATCATAGTCCCTGCCTTTACATTAATGTCCACAGCCCCCCCTTTCATATCATAGCCCCCTTTACACATCATAGCCCCTTTTACGTCAGTCTCCTAAGCTTCCCCTTTTTACATCAGTGTCCTAAGCCCCCCTTTCACATCATAGTCCCTTTTACATCAGTGTCCTAAGCCCCCCTTTCACATCATAGTCCCTTTTACATCAGTGTCCTAAGCCCCCTCTTTTAAATCAGTGTTCTAAGCCCCCCCTTTACATCACAGCCCCCACCTTTACATCGGTGTCCTAAGCCCCTTTTTACATCATAGCCCCCCCTTTTTACATCAGTGTCCTAAGCCCCCCTTTCACATCATAGCCCCCTTTACATCAGTGTCCTAAGCCCCCCTTTCACATCATAGTCCCTTTTACATTAGTGTCCTAAGCCCCCTCTTTTAAATCAGTGTTCTAAGCCCCCCCCCTTTACATCACAGCCCCCACCTTTACATCGGTGTCCTAAGCCCCTTTTTACATCATAGCCCCCCCTTTTTACATCAGTGTCCTAAGCCCCCCTTTCACATCATAGCCCCCTTTACATCAGTGTCCTAAGCCCCCCTTTCACATCATAGTCCCTTTTACATTAGTGTCCTAAGCCCCCTCTTTTAAATCAGTGTTCTAAGCCCCCCCCCTTTACATCACAGCCCCCACCTTTACATCGGTGTCCTAAGCCCCTTTTTACATCATAGCCCCCCCCTTTTTACATCAGTGGCCTAAGCTCCCCTTTACATCCTAGCCCCCCCCCCCGTTTTACATCCGTGTCCTAAGCCCCCCCTTTCACATCACAACCCGCACTTATCACTGTCCTCCCCTTACATCCACAGTCCACAGTCCCCCCTCAGAGCCAGTTCACACCTAAAGCACACAGGAATGTGGTCCACATTCCTGTGCCACTCAGTGTGGTCCAATTTTCAGCTCATTCATTTGAATGACCTGAATGCAGACTTGTTATCTCTTCCCTGGGTGTATACTGCCCCTAACAGTAACCGTCAGTCTTTCATAGAGTTTGACAGGCTGCTGACAGCGGGGCCAAAAGGGGCACCTGTGCCCTCCACCTGCAGCTAAACCCTGGAGCCCCATGCAACGGGGGTTACACTCCCAATGTACTTAGACCTGACCTTTTGGATTCCTCAATTTTTTCTTCTGCTTTTCGGCCTCAACAGGACAAAAAAAAAAAAAAAACAGGTGACTTTCCCCATCAGGAACACACAGCAAAAAAAAGCTGAACATGTTCTAACCCTTTCCTACTCTAATCTCTAATTTATTTTCTAAAACGATAAAAAGAAAACATTTGGCTCTAGATAGAGTGGATAAAAAGTCTACACACCCCTGGTAAAATGTCAGGTTTCTGTGATGTAAAATAATGAGACAAAAATAAATCATTTCAGAACTTTGTGACCTATAAACTCTACAACCCAGTTGAACAACAAACTGAAATCTTAGGGAATAAAAAATAAAATAATATGGTTGCATAAGTGTGCACACCCTTAAACTAAGACTTTGTTGAAGCACCTTTTTTATTTTTACAACACTCAGTCTTTTTGGGTATGAGTCTATCAGCTTGGCAATATTTGCCCACTCTTCTTTGCAAAAACATTCCAGATCTGTCAGATTGCGAGGGCATCTCCTGTGCACAGCCCTCTTCAGATCGCCCCACAGATTTTCAGTCGGATTCAGGTCTGGGCTCTGGCTGGGCCATTCCAAAACTTGAATCTTCTTCTGGTGAAGCCATTCCTTTGTTGATTTGGATGTATGCTTTGGGTCGTTTTCATGCTAAAAGATGAAGATCCTCTTCATGTTCAGCTTTCTAGCAGAAGCCTGAAGGTTTTGTGCCAATATTGACTGGTATTTGGCACTGTTCATAATTCCCTCTACATTGACTAAGGCCCCTGTTCCAGCTGAAGAAAAACGCCCCCAAAGCATGATGCTGCCACCCCATGCTTCACAGTGGGTATGGTGTTCTTTTGGTGATGTGTTGTTTTTGTGCCAAACATATCTTTTGGAATTATGGCCAAAAGGTTCAACCTTGGTTTCATCAGACCATAACATGCTTTTGGGACACTTCAGAAGTGTTTTTCAAAATCTTGGTTGTTTTTCTTCACAAGAAAAGGCTTCTGTCTTTCCACTCTACCCCATAGCTGTCTAAAATACAATTAAAACTAAAATGGCAGTTTAGTCAAAAGACTATGACTAAAACTAAATAGAAATTTGATGTCAAAATTAACACTGCTTTGCTGGGCTCATGGGTAAGCCAACTGTCAACTCAAGAGTGCACCGTCCATTACCCTCCATCTTTAGCATATCCTAGTGACCTTGGAATATACAGTTTTCCTTCTAGGGCCAGTTAGAGTAGAACATGTCCTGGCATCCAGTAGGGGTAAACAATGCCCCATCTTTCGTTTAGGTGGGAGGACTAGTGCCCCATCATTGATGTCAGTTGAAGAAATAGTGCCCCATTGTTGGTGTCAGAGGAATTCTGCCCCGTCGTTGGTGTCAATAGAAGGAATTATGCCCCATTGTTGGTGTCAGTGGGAGGAATACTGGCCCATCATTTGTATCAATGGAAGGAATTGTGCCCCATCGTTGGTGTCAATGGAAGGAATTGTGCCCCATCGTTGGTGTCAATGGAAGGCATTGTGCCCCATCGTTGGTGTCAATGGAAGGCATTGTGCCCCATCGTTGGTGTCAATGGGAGGCATTGTGCCCCATCATTGGTGTCAATGGGAGGCATTGTGCCCCATCGTTGGTGTCAATGGGAGGCATTGTGCCCCATCGTTGGTGTCAATGGGAGGCATTGTGCCCCATCGTTGGTGTCAATGGGAGGCATTG